>JANITX010000010.1:34642617-34658381 GCA_027564395.1 Erythroxylum ulei | reverse complement strand
GCAGCCTTTCAAGATGAAGGGAAAATGTCATCTGATCCTGTGGGTAACGAAGGTTCAGAAACTTATGATTATCCATTCCATTTGAATTTGATTTTTGTCTTCCTAATTGAATGCTTACCTTTCCAACATCAATTTCCAGCTATTGATGCACTTGGAGGTTTTTTATTTGAATGGTGGTCTGTTTTTTGGGATATATTGATTGCTAGGACCAATGAGAAGCACTCAGAAGTTGCTACATCTTATATTGAGGTTGTTTTTTACTGTGTTGACTGTAACTGTTTTACTTTTGTTTAGCTGAGTTTGTATCCATTCAGATTGAGAAAAGGACAAGATTGACATTCTGTTGAGGTAATAAATTCATATTTTTTAGGTTGAATTTTAGTTATCTTGGTTCTGCATCTACATTGATCAGGTTTAGCTTCGTATAAGAAAGAGTATTATGGTGTTGAAAAGATCTGTGATGCTTATTGGAGATTAATTACTAGTTAACAGGTTGAACGGTAACACAGGAATTATTTTAAACCAAAACTAGAAATTGGCTGGAAGTACCTATTCATTGTTCTTTCTATAAGTCGATCCTTTCAGTATTTGGTATAAACTAATTGAAGGTCAATGTCAAACAAAGTGTTTAAACATCTTACACACAGTCGCACAAACACATGCATGGAACATCAACTCATTCAGGACATATCTATTTGGTCAGTCAATTGCGCTCTTTATTACTTTTCCTATAAGTCAAGGGATTCCTATATAGAATGAATATGCATTTAAGCAGGGCATATCAGATTCTATTAGGACTTTCCATTCTTAGACTTCTCTGTTTTTCTTCGCTTCTGTTGTCCTCTTCTTTCCTTTGTAGAAGTCTTCCATGATCAATTAACATTTTCAGTTAAATCAGTTGACACCGGCATTCTTCACCCTTATCTCATACCATTATTTTAAAAACGCCAGAATATTTTAGGACATTAAAGAGCCGGAGCAAACATGGATAATTATTCTTTTCTCGTTGATTTAAGTTCTAATCTCCATTTTTTGCTAAAAATATTACCTAGTTCTCTCCAATCTTTACGTTACAAAAAGCGATTTTCAATATTTCTCATGATATCTTATTTTGATACGTACAAAGCTTTTCCGTTCTTGACTACCATCTGAAAGTTAAGAAATGTTAATTTTCTATCAACAGCCAAGCATATATATTGGTACAGGAATGCACGAAAGTCAATTTGCGTTCCTGAAGTGAGTTTAACAAATTTTGTACATGTGAGCTCTGTTTTGTTACGTGGTTTTAACATATTCTTCTGATTTTGAAGTACTCTGTTTTCTGGAGAAGAGTATTATTGGAGATTCTGTTGAAAATATCCCAAAGATCAAAATCACAAGCAAGAACAATGTGTACACTTTTAGAGATAAAGTCTCGTGTTCAGTTTGCCTTCAAGTTTGATCCTATATCACAGTTTTTGTTTCCTTGGGTTGTGCCTTCTAAACAGATTATGCAGCACTCTGGGAATGGTCTTTACTGATTGATTTTGCAACATTTTTCATTCTCATAGGACTTCCAGCTTGGAGAGACTGTTAGAAGCTTGCCTCATTGTCATCGCTTGTTTCACCTACCTGGCATAGATAAATGGCTTTTTAGGCATGCTTCTTGTCCCCTTTGTAGAAGGGATCTGTGATGCTTCTGTAAATTACACGACATAGAAATGTTCTTTTGTTCTTTAACTTGCCACTGCCTTTCATGGCCTCTGTAATTTTGTTCTGCTAGATGATTCGTCGCCCTGTTGCTTTGGTGTTTCGAGTCTGCAACATTATGGGATCGATTCTTGTACTAAATTAGTGATTTGTATAAAAAGTTCAGATTTGATAGTTTTACTCTTCCAATGTTTAAAGGAACGTTGTGAGTGGAAGGTCCTTTGTTCTATTCAATGAAAAATAACAATAATATTGAAAGATAAAAAAAATTGTATTTTAAAAAAAATTATTAAATTAAAATAATTTTTGAAAAGTGAAAAAAATAATGGAATGTTTAAAATTAATGATATATTAAAAAATTGAAGAATTATTAAATAAATAAAATTCATGAATAATATTGAATAGTAATAAATAAGATTAAAAATTGTATTTTAAAAAATAATTATTAAAATTACAAAATTATTAAATTAATTTGATTTTCAAAAAAATGAAAAAATAATAATAAAAACGTCGTGGAAGACATTTCGTGACGTTTTTAAAAACGTCACTGAAGACCTTTCGCTATGTTTTCAAAAAAACGTCGCAGATTCTTTCACATTTTGTGACATTTTAAAACGTCGTAAAATGTTAGACAATCTGCGACAAAATCTAAGATTCTGTGACGTTTTTTAAAACATCGCTGATTGTCCAACCTTTTAGTGACATTTTTCGAAACGTTGTGGAATGTCAGCATTTTTTGCGACGTTTTTTATAAAACGTCGCGGAAACCTTTTGCCTACACTACATTCCGCGACGTTTTTTGTGACGTTTTTTAAAACGTCGCAAAATATATTCTGCGATGTTTTTTGGACATTCTATGACGTTTTAAAAATGTCACAGAGTGCCTTGTTTTCTTGTAATGATTTTAGTTAAAATTTGGAATTTATATTATGATATATAATAATTCCCTTTTCTGTCGTCCACGGTAAACATTAAATCAATTTATACTTCCATTTGAATTATAATAGATTGATTTTTGTGAATCTTTTTTACTTGAGAGTTACCTCCCCTATCGTCTACTAATAGGATTAAAAAGCAGGTCAAGACTTTAATCAAAATACAAAATAGACTTTTTTTCTCTTTGGCCAACTTGATCAAAAGAAATATAGTTTATTTGTTAGAATAATCTTAATATTCACTTTTATCATCCTTTCGGTACATACTGCATCTAAGTAGGGTGATCTGATGGATCGGATTAAAAGTCTTAACATATTATTTTTAGCCTAAAAATGTATTTAAAATCCTATCATTTATAGTAGAATATAAGTTAAATTGTAGAATCTAGCTAAATACTACTAGTTTGGAAGGTTAGAGAATCTTGAAAAATATGTAATTGTGAGCTTGAAGAGGCTCGTCAAATTACTACTTGAGATTTTAGTAAAACGTTCAAGTTGGATACTTGGGGACTGCACATAGACTTGGGTTATATGTTGAACTAGTATAAATCGACTGCGTCATTCTTTCTCTTCTCTTAACTTTTAAATTTCTACATTATATTGTATGTGTATTCATTTTAGCAAGAGGCTCCTTCATTTTTATAATAGGTTCCTTCTGTTTTCAACTTGCAAGAGGTTCCTTTCATTTTAACAAGCGCCTTTTGTTTTAAATTGTTTTAACAAGATTTATTGTCTAACAAGCTCCTAACGTTTAACAGGCTTTTATCATCTGAAAGGCTGCTATTGTTTTAAATTTTAATAGGTCTCTGTCTTTATACAAATTGAAAGTAACTTGTAAAAATTTTCATGTCACACACAATTTACACCCCTCTTGTGTGTGTTTGCTTTATCATGTAACCTGTTAGGTTTCTAAATATGTTAGCAATGGATATAAATTATAACCATAAACCTTATTTGAGATTAGATAAATTAAAATGTTTTCATTTATCTTTAATTATATAATTAATAAATTTATATCCATAGATCAAGATTGAAGACTAGTAGCATATTATGACCAGTCAAATATTAGAAATGTCACAGTAGTTTTAACTAACTTTTCCGTGTATAATTTTTCTATATAATTCAATTATTTCATCATACAATATTTCAATAGACATAGAACATAGAATTAATATCTACTCTATTTAAGTCCAATCATATTAATTTTCCACCACGTACATTTGAAAAATATTTTTAAGCTATAATTTCAACTTGGTCAAAATTTTCTCAAATAAATACTATTTAAAAATAATGAAATATTCTTCCTAATTATTTTAAGGTGACAAATCCTATATTGATCACCCAATTGTCTTTATATAGTTTATGTTGTATCTAATAACTATCAATTGAGCTACTCTTGTTTAGAATATATCTTAAGTAGTATCAAAATATAAAAATTCATATATGAGATACTTTGGAGTTCTCAAGTCAAAGTATTACTTACACATTCATAGCAATGAAAATTTTCATAAGCACACAAGTAACGATCCATACGAAATTTTCATATCAGGTTAGTTCGGTGAACTTATTCTCTAATTATATGATGAACTATAATTATAAGATATGTGGTCCTTGTTAGAGAAGTGATTATTCAGTTCTTTATTTTCAGTTCTTTTTTACTATGAATTTCATAATTTCAAAGAAGTGGAATACATGACTGTAAATAAGGGAAGGGAGATTGATCAATTTCTAGTTACCATATAAGAGAATAGAGAGTTGAGCTACATAGAGATTAGAGGGAAACGATGAAGAGGGATGAATCTCAAAGAGTTACTTAAGGCACAACTACTTCTGCATGCTAACTTCAGGCCAACTCAGAGATCTATTTTTATTCAATCATTGTTAAAAACTGATTAGAGAATTCGTGTAGCCCTATTGAATTAAATCCGAGCCTGAAAAGGACACAACTCATGGTAGGTCAAAATTACTTGCATTTCACTTCAACTCAATAACAAACAGGACTTAGTGAGCCGTGTGTTGTTGAATAAATTCATCACCATACCTTCTTACTATTTTTCCTTCCTCTAATTTTTTATACCTTTTTATTCTGTCAACAATTCTTGCCTTCTTTATCAACGAGCATTTTATACCGTCACTAAAGTCCGTCACAAATTTTTTCGGGATGATTTCCCTCCATATTTAGCGACGGATATTACTACCGTCATAAATTTGATAAAGCTATCGTAAGAGTAGCATAAACACACCAAGATGAAAATGGGAAATATTAATTGAAAGGATGGGATATGAATTTCAGGTTGAAATATGCCACTAAAGAGAAAATAGGATATAATGTAACCAAGGTTCAGACCACGAATTGGAGCTAGTTACTGTCCAGATGAAGCATCATATTCCGTAGCTGCAGCCGAATCAGATGTTGTACCTCTAGCTACTACTACACTTACAGATGAGGCATTACCTTCCGCACCTGCTTCTACACCATCCACCACCCCTATGCCGACAGAGATATTAGGGGCAAACGATGCGGATGAAGAAGGTGACCTCCAGCTTGGAGCTGAGGGAGCTGATGAAAGAACTTACATCACACTTGTCAACAATCTGTAAGTGAAAATACATGAAACACCTTATGTTTATAATTAAGTTATAGGTTTAAATTTTAAAATGGTATAAAATTAATTGTTTTAATACTAGGTTGGTTCCATATGGACCATGCTCAAGAAACATGATGTCCAAATTCAAGGAGAATATTTGTATTGAGGGTTATATATGGAAGAATATCTCTCAGGCCATAAAGGAATTTTACTATAAGGAGTTTAAGGTTAAAAACAACTATTTTTATTTTTAAATTGATTTTTATACATTTATTAGATAAATATTATTACATTATAAATACTTATCGTATGTTTTTCCTTTTATTTCAGAAAGATTTTTTTGGGTTTATGAATTTGACACGGTCGTTTATAAAATATGGGAGAGACAAGGATGTACATGTTATTGAGACTTTTTTGGTGCGATACACAAGACTAGTGTACAACTGCCTTATATTTCTTAACAAATATGGATTCGTTGGTAGCAGTATAGTGAAGTATTGTGCTATTAAATTACATGTCTAGGAAAATTCTGTCTATAAGGTTGGGTTTTAAGTAGGACCGTTTGTGACTTCTCTAGTCTTTCCTATGAATTTACCTGGTCTGATTTTTCAGTACAATCGTTTACACTCTATTCACCTAGGAAATATTGGTCGAGGTGAATTTGTTATTATAGGTGAAAATTAACCCAAATTTTCATAATAATTAGTATTAGAGCCAAGGTTTTATCTTAGTATTTTCTGTGGTTGCAGTATGGTCTGATCTTCTACATCAGAAAAGATTTTTCCTTGGGCTATTGGCATTCCGCATTGATAACTATTGAATAGAAATTGTAGCAGAGATAACAGAAATCAGAGATACGACCACACCAACCATGTTGATAGCTCTTACCTCGTCTATTCTAACAAGGACTGTTATGATAAGTGCAAGATTTGCAATGGAGATTTTTTATTACATGGGTCATTTCAGCATGTGAAAAAGTGAGGTTCAAGATGCTCTTTTTCAGCAAGGTCTTGACATTGCTATTGAAGGAAAAAACCAGATGATGTTGAGGAGAAAGATTGAAAGACTATAAATCGTTTGACATGTGGTACAATTCGATTGTGTCTTTCCAGAGAGCAAAAAGTATGCTTTCTCAAAAGAAACTATGCTTTCTCAAAAGAAACTTCTGCATCTAAATTGTGGAACACATTGGAAGAGAAATTCTTAAAGAAAATAAATCATAATAAGCTCCATATGAAGAAGAGACTGTTTCATTTATCTTATGTTTCAGGTAACACTATAAATGATCACATCACCAGTTTTAATCAGTTAGTTACTGATTTAATGAATTTGGATGTGAAATTTGAAGATGAAGATCTGGATTTTATGTCACTGGGATCCCTTCCTGAGGAGTTTGAGTTTCTTAAAACTACTTACTTTATAGGAAGGTTGTTATCTCTCTTAATGAAGTTATAGTTGCTTTGTATAGTCATGAATTAAGAAGGAACACAAAGGAAGAACGTACAAGTGGAGTAGCAGAAGCTTTGGTAGTTAGAGGCTGTTCGTATAGGCAGACTAAAGGAAAAAAAAGGGAGATCAAAGTCGAGGCTCAAATTGAGCAAAGATGAATGTGCCTTTTGTCGAGAAAAAGGGCAATGGAAAAAGGATTGTCCAAAGATGAAGAATAAAAAAAAACTGATAAGGAAAAAGCTGTTGTAAATTCGAATGTTGCTGAGTGTGAAGATGTAGACTTAGATCTTTCATTGATTGTTACATACTTAATAGTCCCTCCTAGTCTATGGCTATTAGATTCAGGCTGTACCCATCACATGTGTCCCAATTAGGATTGGTTCTTTAATTTTAGAGAGCTAGAAGGTGGAGTTGTCTATATAGCAAATGACAATCCCTACACCACAAATAGGATTGATTCAATTTGCTTGAGAATCATGACAAAACAACCAAAACTCTAATAGATGTCAAATTTGTGCCAAGTTTGACAAATAATCTCATTTTTATGGGAGTCCTAGAATTAAATGACCACATTGTAAGTGCAAAAAATGGACTAATGAAAGTCTTCTCTGGTGAACTTGCGATAATGAAAGGAATTCGAAGAAACAATAACCTATGTTATTACCAAGGTAATGTAGTTAATGGAACAACAGTAGTAGCTTTTAATGATGATCAAGAGCTAGAAGCAACTAGGTTGTGGCATATGCGCTTGGGACATACAGGTGAAAAATCCTTGAAGATATTACTAAATCAAGGATTGTTGAAAGGAGTTCGGGCCAACAAATTAAACTTTTGTGAACATTGTGTCAAAAGGAAGCAGACAAGAGGGAAATTCAGCACTGTAATTTATGATACGAAGGATATTTTGGATTATGTTCACTTTGATGTGTGGGGACCTTCCAAAACAACTTCTTTGGAAGGAAGGCACTATTATGTGACCTTTGTTGATGATTTTTCTCGACAAGTATGGGTGTATACTATGAAGACTACAGTTGAAGTACTAGGAGTTTTCCTCAAATGGAAGAAGATGGTGGAAACTCAGACAAGCAGAAGGATCAAGCATCTCCGTACAGATAATGGTAAGGAGTACATAAGTGATCCATTTTTAAAAGCCTACAAAGATTAAGGTATTGTTAGACACTTCACATTCAGGGATACACCATAACAAAATGTGATAGCAAAACGTATGAATCGCACATAGTTAGAAAAAGTTTGGTGTATGCTATCTATTGCTGGGTTGGGCAAAGAATTTTGGGCTGAGGCTGTTACATATGCTTGCCATCTCATCAATCACCTTTCATCAATTGCTATTAATGGTAAAACACCTTTGGAAAAATGGTTTAGAAAATTTGCTACAGATTATGATTCCTTACATGTGTTTGGTTCCACTACATACTATCATGTTAAGGAGTAAAAGTTGGATCCACGTGTAAAGAAAGCAATTTTTAGATGGATTACCTCTGATGTGAAAGGATATCATCTTTGGTACCCAGATTTAAAGAAAATAATTTTCAGCAAGGATGTTACCTTTGACAAATCTACCATGTTAAGAAAGGTGACAACTGAAAATGTTAAACAAATAAATGGTACTCTAAAACAGATGGAATTGGAAGGAAGAATTGTTACCCAACAAATGATCAAGCAAATGCAGAAATTCCTGTGGTAGAAGAGGAGCCAAATGAAGAAGAGGTTCCAACCCAAGAACCTTCTCAGCAACAATTACCAATTGCATTGAGAAAGCTAAAAAGGAACGTTTAAGTACCTACTCGTTATGTTAATATGGTGACTTATACATCTCCAATTGAAATTGATGACATTCTTATCACTTATAAGGAAATAGTCTAAAGTTTAGAAGAAGATAAGTGGAGGATAGCCATGAATGAAGAAATTCATTCCCTTCATAAGAATCAAACGTGGAAGCTAGCTAGTCTCCCAAAGGGAAAGAAAACAATTGAATGTAAATGGGTATATGCAAAGAAAGATGGATTTCCTAACAAGGATAATGTTTACTACAAAGCAAGGTTGGTGGCCAAAGGCTATGCTCAGACGAAGGGTATTAATTATAATGAAGTTTTTTCTTTAGTTTAAAATATTGCTCCATTCAAATTTTAATGGTTTTAGTAGTACAGTTTGATATTGAACTAGTTCAATTGGATGTAAAAAGTGTATTTTTACATGGAGACTTAGAGAAGGAAATCTTTATGACTTAGCCCGAAGGTTTTAAAGTTGCTAGAAAAGAGAATATGGTGTGTAAGCTTGAAAAATCGTTGTACAGATTGAAGCAATCTTCGAGGTTGTGGTACAAGCGATTTGACAAGTTTATGATTAGGAAAAAGTACACAAGAAGCAAATATAATTACTGTGTATATTTTCGAAAGTTACAAGATGGATCCTACATCTATCTTCTCTTGTATGATGATGATATACTAATAGCTTCAAATAATCAAAGAGAAATTGAGAGATTGAAGATTTAGTTTAATCATAAGTTTGAAATCAAGGATCTAGGTGAAGCCAAGCAAATTCTGGACATGGAGATAAGTAGAAACAAAAAGTTGGGGAGACTATGTTTGACTCAAAAGCAATATTTGAAAAGGGTACAACAACGTTTTGGCATGAATGAAAATTCAAAACCAATTAGTACTCCGCTCGCTCCTTATATAAAGCTCAGTACATCCTTATCTCCAAAGAAAGGTGCAAAAAGATAGTACATAACTAAAGTACCGTATGCAAATGCAATTGGTAACTAGATGTATGCGATAGTGTGTACAAAGCCTAACATTTCACAAGCAGTAGGAATCATGAGCAAGTATATGCATGATCCAGGCAAGGAGCATTGGCAAGCTATGAAATGGATTCTGTGGTACATTCTGAATACCGTAGATATTGGATTAATTTTTGAGCGAGATGAGAAAGGTACTTGCTTAGTTAGATATTGTGATTTCGACTATGCTGGTGATCTAGATAAACGTTGATCAAGTACTAGCTATGTGTTTAATCTTACAAAGGCACCAGTTAGTTGGAGGTCTACCTTACAGTCAATAGTTGCTTTGTCAACTATAGAGGCAGACTATATGGTAGCTATAGAGGCTATGAATGAGGCAATTTGGCTTCAAGGATTGCTTGATGAATTGGAAATTGGACAGAGGCATGTCAAAGTACATTATGATAGTCAGAGAGCTATTCATTTAACAAAGAACTAAGTTTATCATGCAAAGACAAAGCACATCGATGTTCGTTATCACTTTGTACAAGAGGCTTTGGAAGAAGGTAGAGTAGCAATCCAGAAGATTAAGACCACTGAGAATCTTGCTAATATGTTGACAAAGGTAGTGACTACAGTCAAGTTCCAATATTGTTTGAAGTTGATCAATATTGCTAAAAATTGAGATGGGTGCTTTGAAGTGCATTTGAAGACATTATTAAAGATGAGTTTTGTGAGATATTTGAAGATGTGAAATATGTCAAGGTGGCGAATTGTTAATGTTATGACATATTCCCATATTGAAGAAATATAAGGATGGAGGAGTCTTCTTAAGTTATAAAAAGAAGTCTCTTTCACCTATGTTAGATATCCTAAAAATTGTCTTTCCTCAAGACAAAAAATTCCTTTTCTTCTTTTATAATATTTCACTTGTATTATTTCCTGAAAATAAATGAAATATCAATTTAGTAGTGTCTGAGGAAGTAAGCATAATTGGCTGAACCTCATTAAATTTTGGTGTTCTTTATTTATCTAGTTAATAGCTATTGTCGAGTATAGTTCTAGTGAATTATTTTGCTATTAAATTACATTTCTAGGAAAATTTTGTCTAGGAAGTTGGGTTTTAAGTGAGACTGTTTGTGACTCCTCCAGTCTTTCCTGAAAATTTACCTGGTGTGATTTTTCAGTATAATCGTTTACACTCTATTCACCTAGGTAATAGTGCTTGAGGTGAATTTGTTATTATTGGTGAAAATTAACTTGAGTTTCCATAACATGTCTCTTGCATTATAACAAATGCAGTTTAAGCTTGGGTTTCAAATTAGGTTCGAAATTTGCAACTATGGACACATATATACTACTTTGTTTAAATGTTTTGATGGAGTAAGAATAGAAGCAAGATCCGAAATAATTTGCAGTGGTACCGTATTAATGAACGTCGTTTTGTTTCATTTGCCATTATTCAATTTCCAAGCTGGGAAAAGTTAGGTTTCAATTGCGCAATGATTGTTCAAGTATGATTACGTTATAATCATGTAAAACTTGATTTTGACTCCCCTAGTAGTGGGCTCTACTAACTTAAATGGAAGTACTCCCAGATCCACAGTTTTTTACATGTTTTACCCGGAAAGAAAGTGGGAAGGTGGCAATATGAATCAGAATACAAAGCAAGAAAGAGCTACTGCATTAAATGATTGATGCTTATCCTTATGCCAAATGACTTCGGGCATTTTATAGCTCAATTACACTTGTCAACTACCTTCTGCAGAATCATTCATAGCCCAGCTACTTGAACTTATCATGTTCTTCCTTTATGGGTCTTGATCTCAAAGGAGATGAAATAAATAGGTACCCTGACTGACAAGCAATGACTGAAAGTGAAAAGAGATAATGAAAATATGGAGTTTTAACTTCTCTAAAACCCTCCAAGTCTTAACCTTTAATTATTAGAAACTAGAGTGTATTAACTATTACTTAGGTTTCTGCTGCTGTCAATTGTCACCGCCTGCACGTATGCTGTGGGATCATTGCTCTATACCATGTGCACAAAAAACAGAAAAAAAAAATGGTGGTAATGGTACTAGACATTGTGGTCATGGGGCTGCTCTTCTCAGCCAACGGAGCTACAGCCGCAATCGGAGTCCTTGGCCGGTATGGAAACTCTCCTGTGCATTGGAACAAGGTGTGCTATGTGTTTGATCGTTTCTGCCACCAGATGGGAGCTGCTTCTGTATTGTCTCTGCTAGGATCGTTTGCTTTTCTTTGGTTGGTGGTGATGGCCGTTCTCAGCTTCCACAAAAGATCAATGAACTCAAGCTGAAACTAGCTGAAAAATGTGCTGATATGACCAAATCTTTAAGCAATATTTTCCGCAGATTTTTGTTAATCAATTCATGTTAGGAATCGTTATCTTGTTTTTCTGTTATGTTTTAGTTTTATATAAATAACAAAGCAATGAAACAAAATTTCAGCTATTAAATTGTTTCTTTTTTTTATTATCAAACTTTTTTTCCGAGATATATTTCTTTCAATATCTTTGTCTATTGACAAGTTTAATCAATCTTTTTTCTTTGTCCTTCTACCCAATACCAACAATTTGGTATTAGAAATATTTTTTAGAATGACAATAAAGTCTAATTTTGGCTCTTTCCGACCCAATTTTGCTCAAAATCAATGAATTTAATTCAAGTTGATTGGATTTTAGATAGAGTTTAGACTTCTTTTTTTTAATTTCGAGCTTTGGCTCAGACTCAGACTTAGGGTCTATGGCGCGCTTGGGTTGAGATCCGATTATACACACATACACATTTAAAAAGAATTCCTAGAAGCAAATGCCCAACCATCTTCTCTTCTCTCTAATCTCTTCTCTAGTTGTGCCTTGAGAGCTTCATTCTTTCCAAAATCACTTCATTATGTCATCTCCATTTTTGTTGGTAACCAACTTTTCACCTATTTTCACTTTCTTTGGATTGAATTATATCAACTCATCAAACTTCTTTCAAGCGAAATATAAATCATTTGGCTTTACCAACTTCCCTCTTTAATAATAGTATTCAAAACTCTAGGCCTTTTCTTTCCTAACAATAAGCAAGAGTTGCTGATTCCTTGACTTTTGATGTTCTTGTAGCACTTAATCATCCTAACTGCACCACTGAATTAGGGACCAAAAACTTATTTAACTTCTTTATATGTTTGAATAAGTCCTTATTACAGCTTGTCCAAGACTAACTTTTGATTGACAAACGGCAACGGAAAACTTAACGAGTTGGGAGTTTTGATGGGTTAGGTTGAATCGGGTTAGAAGTTGTACAGATGGACATCAGGTTGCCCAAAACTTGATCAAGCTTAGGATTGGGCAACATGAGTCAGGACTGAATGGACTTCAGTTTGAGTTCAACCCATATGTAAGGAGCTTTAGATCAGGTTTGATAGCCTACAAGGGGCTTTGAGCCATTTCTAAGCTTATTATTTCTTCTTGAGGGATTTATGAGTTAAATGAATTAAAACATAAATTAGAAAAATAATAGCCCAAATTTAGAAGCATAACAACCTTTACATGATGAAAATTAAGATATCTTTCTCTCATATTATACTAGCAATTTTTTACGGTGATAACTATCAAGCCTGAATTGTTAGAATCAGTGTTTTGAAACTCGGATCGGACCGGCTGGTTCGACCGGTGACCAGTCGACTACCCGATCCGAGTCACCTCTAAAAACCGGCCCTTAATTGAATCAGTGGAAACTGGTGAAAACTGGACAATTGACTGGTCGAATCGGTCCGACTACTGGTTTAATAAATTTTTTATTTTATTTTTTAATATTATTTGGTATATTTTTTATTTTTTAAATATTACTAATATTATATATAATTAAATATAATTATTGCGTAATTATGACGTTACACCGATTCGACCGGTAATCGAACCGATAATCAATAAGACCTCTGGTTTGACGCTCGGTCTGAGTTTCAAAACCTTGGTTAGCATGATAGTCTATCTTGGTGTAATAAACTTTTGGGAAGCTATAGAGGAAGATTGTGATAGCCTTATATTTCTCGTGGATCTTATAGTGACTTAACTTAAAACTCACAAAAAAGGAGGACTAGGAAGTCTAAAGAAAAAGCGTGCCTATTCTCTAATGTTTCAAACATTATGTTTACAAGGATTATGAACTTATAGTGAACAAAGGATATCTAGAACTACCTTAATGAAGAATATCAAGAAAATAAAAGAATAAAATATATGCAAATTTTCAACTTGATATGGGAATTTGAAATGCCAAAAATGAAAGAAATATAAACCATTAAAGAATACATTAAGAATTGCTGGAAATAGTAAACAAGGTAAGGTTGTTTGGAAAGGACTTCTCTAATGAATGAATCATCACTATAAAAAATACACACAATCTATAACATTTTATTGATAAAATATTATAGATTGTGAAATTTTTTTGTGTCATTTAAAAAATGTCACAAAAAGTTTAACTTTTCTATATCGTTTTACAAAAACGTTACAAAGTTGTAATACTTTTTGCGACGTTTTATCAATAAAATGTCATTAAGTATATATATACTAAGGACGAGTGGGTGGACGACCACGCAATCCATCCCACTCGTCCATTTAATCTAACGGTTAGTTTAACATCTTACAAAGCACTTTTTTCTCCCACCCTCTGTGAAAGTTCTAGAGATATTTATCAGTCATTCTTCATCACTCTGTACCGAGGAGGAGTTGCTGAACTACCGGCGACTCACTGGTACCCGACGAGAGGTCTTTCGTCTAACCTAATGCGAGGGGCATGTTGTGGAGACGCGTATTCAGGGAGAACATGAGGAAGGAGCTCGTACAGGCGTGTTTGGAGAAGGGACGAAGCTCCAGTGGTGATGTTGCTCTGAAACAACGATGGTCGTAAGGTAAGATCTCTCTGCTTCTGTTCGATGTCTCCTCCTCTTTGTTTCTGTTCAGTGTCTCAACCTCTCGATAACCATCGTCACCACCTCCGCTGTGTAATCGGACCCACCATGGCTAAGATCTGTTCGATGTCTCCTCCCTCTCTGTTTCTGTTCGATGTCTCAACCTTTCAATAACCACCGTCACCACCTCTGGTGTGTAATCGGGCCCACCATGGCTAAGATCTCATCGTCTCAACCTCTCGATAACCACTATCACCACCTTCGACGTGTAATCGGACCCACCATGACTAAGATCTCATCAGAGGAAGCTCCTCCGACGCCTTCATGGTTCACCCCTAAAAGGATGTGGCTTTCCCCTCTTTTTTATTTGGAAAAAGAAAAGAAATTCCTTATTGATCTTTTGCTTTAAGTTGGAGAAAACAAAATATTATAATGGGGTTTCCCATTTTTGTTCTTTTAAAAGGATTCTTTTGATCTTTTGTGCGATTAATATGCTGAATTATGTGGATCGTGGGGCCATAGCTAGTAAGGGGATCAATGGGAGTTTTAGTACTTGCGATGATAAGGAATTTGCACTGCTGGTAGTGGGATTCAGTAAGCACTATAATTCTTCTAGCTTGCTGTTATCTCTACGCATCAATATTCTCGTGTTTGGATTTCCATCAGCTAGGTATCGTTCTGTTTCTGGGTACTTAAATCTTTTCGCTACTTATGTTTGTATCTGTACCTGTTGTGCAGGGGTGATTTCAAGTTAAATAATTTCCAGGATGGTGTTCTATCCTCTGCATTCATGGTTGGACTTAGGTGTTGGATTTTCTGCTAGGTTATCGGTATATACACCTGTAAAACTGCTTAGTTTTGGCTACTGTTTATTTTTTTAACGTCTCTAGGAGTTTGCCATTCTTCTTGTCATAAATCTGTTGCTAATGACCCCAGGTATATTTCTAAACAAATGTTAGATTAAGGCTAAGCTGAGTTATGTTAGTACTGTATATTTGGCATTAGAGACTTAAAGCAGAACTGTGTCTATCAGGATGTGTGACTACAAAGTCCAGTACAGTCACTCGGAGTCTTTCTTATGATGTATGGTTAATCAAATTTTTTCTGTTTTCTTGTTAATGTCAATGGTGGATAAACTCATTTATGATATTACCTGTACCATACTTGATACTAATGAACCCTTCTTTATGCTTTTGATATTTGGTTGATTCTTAATAGTCTTCCCATTTGGCAGCTTGTTCAACCCGCATATCAATTTATGTTGGGACATATAAGATCTGGAACTTTTGAAAAATTCAAACCAGCTTTTGAGAAGGCTTTGAATGCTGGTGAAGGGTTTGCTTTGGCTTCTACTACTTGCTCCCAGTCTTGCATGGCTTTATTTGATGAAGGATGTGCAGGTATCCTTCCATTACGCCATTGTATCATGTTTAGAGGATGTAGGAATAA
>JANITX010000010.1:34535570-34546109 GCA_027564395.1 Erythroxylum ulei | reverse complement strand
AGTAGGGAGATTTAGCAAATGTATCAACAATTAGCAAAATTGGGCAAACAACACAGCTAGGTTCTCATGCAATTGCAATCCTGCGTAAGGGTCCCGAATTATAACACAGATAACCCAGAATATTAAATTATGCCCTAAAGCTAATATCGATAGGATACTGAAAAATTTAAAGATATAATTCAATGAATTAAACAAAACATTAGAAACCACATTGATAAAGTCAAACCGATTGGGTAAGTGCATCATTAACATAGTATTTAATGTATGCCCAATAACAACATAACAATAGCATTTTGTAATAATTGGTCTCACGATAGGCGAGCTCACAATTACATAAAGTGAATGATAATAGTCCAATAACATTCCCCAAGATTGTGCCCATAGGTTCCAGTTAGCACCGCAATTACAAAATTTAACCCTATTAATCATATAATATAACATTATATGCATAAACTACATCCAAAATTAATTTTGGTGCATAACTACATAATATTGAGAGTACACAAGATCTTACAAAACCAAATAATACTAGAAATAAGTACAAAAATTTTCAAAGAAAATTCAGAGAGTACATTATATATTGATGAATTCTTAAATTCGGGAAAAATAAAAATAAAAATTCTATTATTCAAAAAATTTCAGAAAAATACCATAAATTAGAATTGGGCGAATGGAGCAAACACACAAAATTTGGGGAAAAAGGGCCAACAGATGCGACCGCACACATCACCACTACACGTGGGGAAGATGTTGGTGGGTCAAGCTTCATCTTCGCCCCCTGAAAATCAGCAATTTAGGTCGTTTGACCTGGTTTAGAAAACCGTCCATAACTCCTTCAATTTTAATCCGTTTTCAATGAAATTGGTGTCATTAGATTCAGAATTTGACGATAACCCCTCAATAAATTTCATGAAAAAAGCTACTGAATAGGTTCAAAAAATTTTGAAAGATACTGTTTTTTGAAGAAAAAGAATGGTTTTCATGGTTTGTTTTCTGGTTCTGGGGTTTTAAAGATCAAACAAAAAATTCAACACCAAACCGAAACAAATCAATAACAACAAAATCGATTTCACATAAATTAACAAAGCAAATTTCAAAATTAACAAATTAACAAAAACGAAAAATCTAATATCGAAAATTACCCAACATTAGCAGTCATAATTAGGGTTAATCTGCTCTGATACCAATTGAAGAATAATCAATTCGAAATTACAGATTAATTTCATAATTAATCAACACAATTAAAACGTATTAGATTCAATAATTGAGTGGACAAACTGGAAATTGAGGAAACACTGAATCCATTATTGTTTTCTATGAAGCGAAGTGACAGAGACGCAGAGGATTGACTACTGCTATTCCAAACCCTGATTAGAAAAAAAACACGCATAGTTCTCAATGGGGTGACTGTATTTAAGGTTGGCTAGAAGTAGGGTCTCCTGTGCATTACAATACATGGGCCAAGCCTACCCATGAACACAGGCCCAATGACATGTTAGAGAACCAAGCCCAATTATCTTGACATCTAATTAATCGGGGTTCATACAAAATTATGTTTATTATGCCAGTCCACAAAATTAATGATAAAATTCTATCATGTATATGTCCAACTCTTTTAATATGATGATTGCTCTTTTACTCTATAGATTCCCCAACTAAGATTCGATTTTTTCTGTGTTGCAGATGTATACAATGCCTATGTTTGACATGCTCTTCTCTTCTCTCTCTCTCTCGTGTGTGTGTGAGTGTGTTTTTTTATTTGATATCAAATTGGTATCAGAGCTAGTTAAATCCAACTTTAGTTTTTAAAGCAATTTATGAGAAAAAAGAGTGTGTGTTTGTGTGTTCTTATACTTGTGAGATAGTGGTTTATTTAAAAGTGAAAGATGTCAAGCAGTTATAATATTGTGTGAACAAGTTCTAAGTTAGATGGTAAAATTGATTATATTTATTGGAAAATTTTAACGTCTACCCACCTCAAGGCTCATAATATTTGAAGTCTTATTGATTTAGGCTTACAAGAAGGAGTCAATACAAATGCCCAAAGGAAGGATCAGTTTGCGTTATCTCAAATTCATCAAGGATTAGATTATTCAGTTTTTGACAAAATTAATAATGGTAAAATTGCTGGAGAAGCGTGGAGTATCTTTAAGCTAGCTTGTAAAGGTATAAATAAGGCTCAAAAATCCAAATTGCAATTCCCTGCGTAGAGAATATAAGAGGTATGAAATGTCTAATTCAAAAATTGTTGAATAATATTTTTTTTCATGTTACTGATCTTGTCAAAAAAACGAGGTTGTATGGAGAAGATATTTTAGATAATAAGGTGGTGGAAAAAATTCTACGCACCATGCCTATTAAATTTGACCATATTGTGACTACAATACTAGAGTCACATGATATGGAGATTATGACTATAGCAGAGTTGTAGGGAACCATGGGAAGTCATGTTAGTAGAATATTGGAAAAAACAAAAAGACAAGAGAAGAAGCCTTGGGAGATGTGGGTACAAAGCTAAGACAACTGCAGGAACTGTCTTTAACTTCTTTACTGCCTTGGGAGATGTGGCTTTCACATATGTGTTGAATTGTGTTGTTTCATGCAGTTTGCTATATTGAAGCTTATGGAGGACCTAGCTATGGCAGTAAAGGTGAAGAGGAAAAGGAGGTTGAAGATCAAGTTGACGATTCCTAGACATCTGAGGAAACTAGGGTTAATGATTTTGGGAATAATTCAGAAGTCCATGCATTCAAGAAATGAAATTCAGATGATTGAAGATCAAGGTAGGAAGAATGAAGAAAAGGTTGAAGTAAGCTGCAGTGGAGAAGAAGGGACAAAGTTTTGAACGTTCATTTAAAAACTTGAAGCAGAAACAATCCTGAAGCAGAAACAAAGTTGTAATGAAGCTGTCAAGACACTTTACCAAAGTTAGAGAAAGAAACGAATTCATAGCATGATCATCTGAGTATGTCCAGTCCGTACCAAATGTATATACTTATGGTCCTGCATTATCAGAATATCATTTTCATGTAGCCTCCAATACCTTTAGTTGATATAATGTTAGAGTTTGTTACATTTCAGAAAGCAACATTGTCTTTGTTTTTGTTGAACCAATAAGAGCAAGAAACATGTCAAAATCTTGCTCCTCAAATTACCTTTTGTTTTTCATTTTTAGCCATTGATGTAAAGTGGCCTGGAAAAAACACGTGTAAGAGCTAATATAAAAAGCTCCATTTTATACTTCTTCTATCATTAAACGTAGAAATATATGAAAATTTTGTTCATCAATCTGTGAAAAAACCTTTGTTTTCCATTTTTTTTGGCTTATCTTGAGTTGATTTGGAGTTGTGTTGTGGAAAAAGCTTAGAGTGGAAAGAAACAAACATTGGTTCTGAAAATTCATTTCTAGTGTGTTAGAAAATTTTTTACAGTTGTAATCTGAAACAATAACCATTCACAACACTTGAGAGAATCATACATTTTTCATTTGAGAGACAATTTTATTACAAATTACAGGAACTACACTTAAAGGATTAAAACTTAATGTTGGTCCTCTGAAATATTACACTTTCCTGAAGCAGAAGCATTTAGTTCAGTAGCTGTTCCAGAAAAGCTTCGACCAGCAACACCTTTGAGTTTGTGGTTTGAACAAAGAAGGAGGTGCTAAGTGAAGGAGAGACGATTCAACCTGCGAGAATTAAGGAGAGATGATCCAACCTGTGAGAGTCAAGGAGAGATGATCCAACTTACAAGACGAACCAACCTACGAGAGTCAAGGAGAGACGATCCAACCTGCGAGACGAACCAACCTGCGCGACAATCCAACCTGCGAGACGAACCAAACTATGAGAGTGGTATCAGAGCTGCAGGGTTCACTCAACTTGGAATAAATCAAAATCATGGCAGGTACAAGCATTCCTATGATGAACTTGTAGAGTATTCAGGCAAATTTTCCTGTTTTAATCAGTAAGAACTATAAGGCTTGGTCTGTTAGAGCAGAGGATTGTCTTAAGATATGTGAATGTTGGGATCTAGTAAATGAAGGAGTAGCTGAAAATGAGGGAACAACTAATTTGACAAAACAACAAGTGATAAGATTAAGTCAAGACAGAAACAAAGATTTTAAGGCCCTTATTTTTCTGAGATCTGTGGTTAGTGAAGCTATATTGCTGAGTGTAAAAGTGCAAAAGGAGTTGTGGGATACACTAAAGTTGGAGCATGTAGGCTAAGCTTAGTCGTTGAGATTGAAGAAACAAGCAGTAATGAGAAGTTTTGAGAATTTCTCAATGAGGGATGAAGAAAATATAATTGCAGTAAAAACCAAATTTATGGGACTAGTACAATAGTTGAAGGAGTTTGGTGAAAATAATAGTTCCGAGAGATTAGTTGATAAATTCTTGAGTAGATTGCCTTTGAGATTCGAAGTTAGTATAACACCAGTGGAGTGGCAATTTAGCAATGACCCTGATTCAGTGACTTTGGAGCAGGTTTTCAATATCCTTAAGATGTATGAGGAGAGGCATGGGGTTAGAAGAGAAGGAGAGGAGTATGCATTGAAGGTAGAGCATTTAAAAATACCAAAAAACCTACCATTCCATACCCAAACCAAAAATCTGAACCAAAGCCACCTTGAACCAGATGCAGTGCAACCACAAATGCCTCAATACTCACAAAATCAACCAAAAAACACCCAAAATCCTTACTAGGTGACATCATATCTTCAAAACCATCCCTACAAAAACCAAATGCAATTCTAGCTGCCCCAAGTGTATTCTCAAACACAATTCCCTCAGCAAATGCTTTACCTGAACTTCCAAAACACTAACCAATATCCTGGAAACAATGCCAATCGATTGCAAAGTGGACTTAGGACAACAAGATGGGGAATGTTTCCAAATTGCAAATTCTATGGGAAAAGTAATCATGCTGCTGAAGAGTGTTACTGGAATGAAAATGTAGATTGCATTTGTTGTAGGAAGAGGGGACGTTCGAAGAGAGTGTGCTATGAGAGGTGGATGACAGAGCAACAAAACCCACAAAGTCCTATTTTTAGGAAACCACCACCAATACATCCATTACAAAGACAAAACAATTCATCAAACCAAATGTCAATTCAAACACAACCTTACCAAACTAGTCCTAAATCACAAGTTTATCAAGCACAGTATGTTGCAAATTCTGGAAATGCATTAATACCTTAGCACTACCTTTCTCAGCCTTTAATGTCTCAACCTCAACCTTATATGTCTCAACCTCAGATAACACAATCTATATGTCTCAGCCAAACTTCACACACCAGATGCATTACCAAGCCATACAAACTCAAACACCAAACCAACTACCTCAAACTACATGTTCTGTCAACCATGCTTCATCTCAACCACAATCTAAAAATTGGTCAAATTCCCAAAGTAACCTACAAAATATCTCAAACTCACAACTTGGATCATCATAAACCAATAAACTATAAAAAAAGCTAGTTATCGAGGAGAGTGTATTTGTAGTGGAAACTTGTCACAAAACCATGAAACATGACCCTACTGTTGAAACTTGTGCAGTTGAAGTAAGAGATGAAAAGGGGAGTGAGTGGTTAGTAGACAGTGGTTGTTTTAACCACATGATAAAAAAAGAAGCTTTTGTTGAGAAGAATACTGGTATAAATACAGTGGTGAAAATTGGAAATGGAGAAACCATACCTCTCACTTGGAAAGGTGCTGTGGAGTTAGCTACAAAGGCTGGAAATACTATACTTGAAGAGGTGTACTATATTCCAGAACTTGATCAGAATCTAATAAGTGTTGGTCAGCTTCTGGAGAAGAATTACAAGGTTTACTTTGAATATGGAATGTGTAGAATCTTCAATACATAAGGAGAGTTGGTGCACAAGATTCCAATGATGAATAGAGTTTTCAAAATAAAAATGATAGAAGTAGATGGAGCATTTGCTACAATTCCAGTGACTGAATTGACTCAATTATGGCATAGGAAGTATGGACATGCAAAAATTGATTATATTATTGAAATGTAGAGAAAAGAGTTCGTCTATGGATTACCTCAGTTAAGAAGTAAGTTGAAAACTATTTGTGAACTGTGTGCAAAGGGGAAGAGCCATGTCTTACCTTTTCCAACTAATGATTGGAGAGCCACAGAGAAGTTGTAGCTGGTGCACACAGATGTTTGTGGTCCAATGAATACACCATCAGCTGGAGGAAATAGGTATTGTATGGATTTCATTGATGATGTATCTAGATACTCTTGTATTTATTTCATAAAGATTAAAGATCAAGTATTTGGTTTCTTTAAAGTATGGAGAGCAGAAGTTAAGAGCCAATGTGGGAAGAAAGTGAGATGTTTGAAAAGTGACAGAGGAGGAGAGTACATTTCAAATGAAATGAAAAACTACTTTGAAAAGGAAGGCATATTCCACCAATTCTCAGCTGCATATTCACCACAGTAGAATGGAGTTTCAGAGAGAAAAAATAGAATTATTGTGGAGATGGCAAAGTCGATGATGTTTGGAATGAAGGTTCCTGGAAGATTTGGCTAGAAGCTTGTTTCACTGCTGCTTATTTACAGAACAGAATGAAGACTAAAGCATTAAAGAAGAAAACTCCTTTTGAAGTCTGGTTTGGAGTTAAAATGAAAGTGAATCATCTAAGAGTGTTTGGATGTGTAGCCTATATGCATATTCCTGAATTCAAGAGGACAAAACTGGATGAGAAAGCAATTAAGGGAGTTATGATGGGATATAGTGCAGAATCCAAATGGTACAGAATCTATAATCCTGAAACTGAGAAGATGTTTGTGTCTAGAGATGTAAAGTTTGATGAAAGTGAAGGATGGAAGTGGGGAGAGCCTACAGTCAGAAAATCGGAAGGACTTAGTGTTGAAAAACTATTGAATGCACCAATTAATGATGAGGTTATGAGAGAAACATCATATCAGGAAGTGATAGTAGCAAATAGTTCAAACAATTCAGGAGATGAAGGGAATTAGGAGGAGCTATCTCCTAGCTCAAAAAGTGATGAATTGAGCTCATAAATTCAGGAGGAGACTTCCAGCTCTGACAGTGCTCATAAGGAGAGGGATTGGCCTCGATTTATAATGAAACTAACCCTTTGTTTGATTTCAGATATAATGATGCAGATAAAGAAGAAGCAGATGAGGCACTCATGGTTTCTAATTATGGCATGTTTGTAGGAGCTGAACCGAAAACATACAAGCAAGCAATCAAACAAGGAGTGTGGCTAAGTCCAATGGATGAGGAGATAAAAACTATTGAAGAAAATGGTACCTAGTTGCTGGTTGATCTGCCTAATCTAGAAACCAAAGTCGTAAAATTGAAGTGGATTTATAAGGCAAAGATGAATCCTGATGGATCTGTCAACAAGTACAAGGCAAGATTGGTTGTAAGAGGTATAAGCAGGAATATAGAGTGGATTATACTGAAACCTATGCACCTATAGCAAGGCTAGAGACAGTGAGATTACTGTTAGCATTGGGAGCAAACAATGGATGGAAGGTACACCAAATGGATGTGAAGAGTGCCTTTCTCAATGGAATGCTAGATGAGGAAGTGTATTTGAAGCAACCCGAAGGATATGTAATAAATGGACAAGAGCAGAAGGTTTAAAAGTTGGTGAAGGCTCTATATGGACTGAAACAAGCTCCAAGAGCTTGGTATTCAAGAATAGATAACTACTTGATGCAGAATGGTTTTATGAGTAGCAAGAGTGAAGCTACATTGTATATGAAAAACAATGATGGAGAAAAACTAATTTGTTCTTTGTATGTTGATGATTTGTTAATATAACGTACAAAGGACAAGCTTGTAGAAGAGTTCAAGGAGCTGATGAAGTCTAAATTTCAAATGACAGACTTAGTAGAAATGAGTTACTTTTTAGGACTAAAAAGAGATCAAAAAGAAGATGGAATTTTCATCCACCAGAAAAGGTATACAGAAGAGCTGATTGAGAAGTTTAGCTTGAAGGACAGCAGTGGTATGTCAACTCCAATGGAGCATCAACTAAATCTTGAAACTACAAAACCAGGTGAACAATTCGATGAGACTTACTATAGAAGCATGATAGGCTCATTAATGTATTTAAGTGCATCTAAGCCAGACATTGCTTGTGCTATAAATATTATGGCTAGTTTCAGTCACAATCCCTCAAGGCAACATGCTATTTATGCTAGAAGGATACTTAGATTTATTAAGCATACTGTTTATTGTGGAATCTGGTATGGAAGAGGAGAAAAGGTGGAGTTGTATGTTTTTAGTGATGCAAGCTATGCTGGAAGTAATCAATGTAAGAGCAGAAGTGGATACTATTGTAGCTTAGGATCAGGAATTTTTGCTTGGAGCTCGAAGTAGTAAAAAAGTGTTGCTCAATCAACAGTTGAGGCAGAGTACGTGGCAGTGAACATAGCTGCTAAGCAAGCTCAGTGGTTGAAGAAAATTATGATGGATGTCGGTGAATTGAAGGATAATTGTGTCACCATTTATTGTGACTCTAGTGTTGCAATTTCCATGGCAGAGAACCCTTCGAATCACATGAGAACCAAACATATGAAAGTTAAGTGCCATTATGTCAGAGAATTGATTGAAGAAAAGGAGATTAAAATGACATTCTGCAGGTCAAGTTTCCAATTAGCTGACTTGTTCACCAAAGCTTTGCCAAGATAGAGATTTGAAGCTTTGAGAAAATTGATAGGTATGCAGGCTCCACAAAACAAAGGAGGAGCTGCTGAATTATTTTATTTCATGCAGCTTGCTATACTAAAGCTTGTGGAGGACTTAACTATGGCAGTCAAGGTGAAGAGGAAAGGAAGGCTGAAGATCAAACTGAAGGTTCCTAGACATCTGAGGAAACTAGAGTTAATGATTTTAGGAATAATTCAGAAGTCCATGCATTCAAGAAATGAAATTCAGATGATTGAAGATCAAGGCAGGAAGAATGAAGAAAAGGTTAAAGTAAGCTGTAGTTGAGAAGAAGGAACAAAGTTTTGAACATTCATTTAAAAACTTAAAGCATAAACAATCCTGAAGCAAAAACAAAAGTTGTAATGAAGCTGTCAAGACACTTTACCAAAGTTGGAGAAAGAAAAGAATTCAGAGCATGATCATCTGAATATGTCCAGTCCGTACCACATGTATATACTTGTGGTCTTGCATTATCAGAATATCATTTTCATGTAGTCTCCAATTCCACTAGTTGATATACTGTCAGAGTTTGTTACATTTCAGAAGGCAACATTGTCTTTGTTTTTGATGAACCAATAAGAGCAAGAAACATGTCAAAATCTTACTCCTCAAATTGCCTTTTGTTTTTCATTTTTAGCCATTGATGTAAGGTGGCCTGGAGAAAACATGTGTAAAAGCTAATCTAAAGAGCTCCATTTTATACTTCTTTTATCATCAGACGCAGAAATATATGAAAAAGTTGTCCTTCATCATTCTATGAAAAACCTATGTTTTCCATTTTTGCTTATCTTGAGTTGATTTGGAGTTGTGTTGTGGAAAAAGCTTAGATTGGAAAGAAACAAACATTGGTTCTAAAAATCCATTTTTAGAGTGTTAGAACAAATTTTACAGTTGTAATCCAAAACCACAACCATTAACCAAACACTTGAAAGAATCATACATTGTTCATTTGAGAGACAATTTTATTACAAATTACAGGAACTACACTCAGAGGATTAAAATAGAATATTGGTCCTTTGAAATATTACACTTTCTTGAAGTAGACGCTTTTAGTTCAGTAGCTGATCCAGAAAAGCTTTGACCAGCGACACCTTTGAGTTTGTGGTTTGAGCAAAGAAGGAGGTGCTAGGCGAAAGAGAGACAATTCAACCTGCGAAGGAGAGATGATCCAACCTGCGAGAGACAAGGGGAGATGATGCAACCTATGAGAGTCAAGGAGAGACAATCCAACCTACGAGACGAACCAACCTGTGAGAATATGCTGGTCACAATGTGATTTTGGAGATTCAAGCAACAATGCCATCTACACCTGAGAAGCCATCAAAAGGACCTATGTGGAAAGGAGTAGTTGTCGCCTACATAGCTGTGGCCTTATGCTATTTCCTTGTTGCTCTAATTGGCTACTGGACGTACAACAATTCAATCTAAAGAGAACATCCTTATCTCGCTCGAAAAGCCTATCTGGCTTATTACAATGGCTAACATCTTCATTGTGATCCATGTTATTAGAGTCTACCAAGTATGTATAAGTCCAACTCTTTTAATATGATGGTTGCTCTTTTCCTCTTTAGATTCACCAACTAATCTTTGATTTTTTGTGTGCTATAGATGTATGCAATGCCCGTGTTTGACATGATAGAAACCTTGTTAGTGAAGAAGTTGAACTTCAAGCCCACTAGGTTGCTCCGTTTCTTTGTCCGTAATATTTATGTTGGTAAGTAAATTGCAGGGTTCAACATGTCATTTCATCCATTGACAAGTCTGGAACTTATGTTTCTGTCCTCTAATTGCAGCATCGACAATGTTCGTTGGCATTACCTTCCCCTTCTTCGGTG
>JANITX010000010.1:34398238-34414118 GCA_027564395.1 Erythroxylum ulei | reverse complement strand
AATTCCTAGAGTCATGTATCCAAAATTCCAATGCTATTTGACAATAAATTCTACTGCCATTTATCAATTGGTCTGCCACTCAGCATTTTTTCTAGTCCAAAATTTACCCCCAAAAATTTCAGAAAAAGTTCCTAAAATTCTCCAAAAAGTCTAAAACAACAATTTCACTCTCCAAATCAATTTTCAATACCAAATTCACAATTCTCAATAACAATTACATGTATTAACAATTATACCCGGAATGTTAATGAATGCATGTACAATTACTGTTATGTGCAAATATTCACTATTCATGTGCATGTACACCTTATGTAATGCATGAGCATTACATGTGTTTTCCTAATTTCTCTGATTGATCTCACATGTATCAAATTTCTAGGGTTCAAACCCTTTGTAGAGGAACGGGATGCTACATTTTTAATTTATACACCTTATGATTCCTGCCAGGAGGTTGATCGACATATACTTATTCCTCTACGTCTCCATGCAAAATTGTTGACTTGACATCCAATCGGAAGATAGGCCAAGAATTTTGTGCTACCAAAGCAATCACCATTCTGATTGTGTCATGCCTCGCAATTGGAGCAAAAACCTCTTTGTAATTCACCCCAAATTTTTGCTTGTATCCTTTAGCCACCAAACGCACTTTATACTTGTCAACTTCACCATTTTCCTTCATTTTTTTCTTGAAAACCCACTTTACACTAATGGTTTTGTGCCATTTTTGAAGTTTAATTAGGTCCCAAGTGTCATTTTTTTCAATGGCTTCTATTTCATCATATATTGCCTTCCACCATTTTGATTCTTTGACAACACTTTCAAATGATGTGGGATCACAATATGAAATTAATGCAAAGTGAGTCATAATCATTTTGATCAATCTTTATTACCTTATAGTTTGACATCCATACTGGCCTCTTTCATACACGACGAGGCGCATTTCCTGCATTAGAAATTTCTTTTATTGTTGGTGAAGGATTTGGTGTAAATTCAAGTGTAAAATCTATTGGAGTTTGCTATTCTTATGACTGTTGTCTTTCTTCTTCAACTTCAGTTTCAAAAACAATTTGATTTGTGTGCTGCTCATCCCAATTCTAAGTGCTTTCCTCATAAAAAACAACATCTCTACTAGTTACAATCTTCTTTGTCAATGGGTTGAATAATTTGTATGCTTTAGATGCTTCTCCAAGAAAGACATATTTTTCACCTTAGTTATCCAGCTTCTTTCCTTTCTCATCTGGGACATGGGTATAGGTTGCACAACCAAAAATTTTGAAGTGGTCTACTACTAATGTTCTCCCACTCCAAGCCTCCTCTGGTGTCATATTTTGAATAGCAAAAGTGGGGCACCTATTTAAGATATGAATGCTCCAATTTATAACTTTTGGCCAAAAACTCTTTGGAACTTTTCCTCTGGTTAGCAAGATTCTCACTATGTTAAAGATGGTTATGTTTTTCCTCTCCGGTACACCATTTTATTGTGGTATATAAGGGTTGTTAGCTCTCTTCTAATTCCATGTGCCTTGTAAAAGGTTTCAAACTCCTTTAAGGAATACTCTCCACCATGATCAGTACGGAAGGATTTAATGGATTCTTTTTCATTTTATACATCTGCTTTGAAGCTTTTAAATGCACTGAAAGCTTCTAATTTTTCCTGCAAAAAATAGACCCAAGTTTTTCTTATATAATCAGCAATGAATGTAATTAAATGCTTTTTACCCCCCATTAGAGCATGGATGGATTAGGCCAAAAATATCGGAATGAACCAGCTCCAAAACATTTTTTTCCCTCTATGACTTTCCTTTAGGAAATGTAGAACGATGTTGTTTGCCAAGAACACATTCTTCACAAAATTTAGAAGGGATGTCAAATGGAGGAAGGCCAGTCACCATATTTTTTTGCTGGAGTGTCTTTAATGCACCAAAGTTTAAGTGGCCATAGCGAAAATGCCAAAGTCATGATGAGTCTTTCACTTCACCCAACAAGCATTTTGCTACCTTTTCAATTTTTAATGGAAATAACTTGTTTGAACTCAGTTGAAGAATAATAATAGCTCTTTTGATATAATAAAAATTTTCACAAGCACCATTCCATAGAGTTACTACATAGCCTTTTTCTAACAATTGGCCAACACTCAACAAATTGCCAGGAACATATACCACATTAGAAATTTTTTCTACCAATCCATTCTTGGTTTTAGACTAATATCACCTTTCCCATTACATTCACAGTATAATTGTCACCGAACTCACTATAAAATGATAGTCTTCATTTAAGAAAGAAAAAGAAGATTTACTTCCACACATATGGTTGTTGCATCCTGTATCCAGATACCATACATGGAATTGGTGATCATTCTTGACTTCAACAACCATCAACAAAGTTTCCAATTCATTCTTTTCTGCAAAATTTGACTTCTCTCCCTTGTCATTGGCAGCTTAATGTAACATTCAAAATGATAATGACCAAATTTATGACATCTATAGCACTCTACATTAGATTTGCTAAAATGTTTGGCCACGCCCTCTTCCTTTGCCTTAAAATTGGTCATTCTCCATTTTGAATTTTTGGTTGCCATCTCTACCTTGGTCTCCTTTTCCTCTTCCACTTCCTCTTCCTCTTCCCTTCCCCCTTCCTCTAGCATTTGAGTTGGTTAGAGACTTTGAGAGCTTGCTCCTCTATGTTTGAATCGTGATTCATCTTCTTTTCATGGACTAGCAGAGAACTTTGAAGTTCATCAAGGAAAAGAGCATCTATGTATTTGGATTCTTCAATTGAGCAAATAACATAATCAAACTAAGGAGACATAGAGCATAAGATCTTCTCCATGATAGCAACATCTTCTATCTTCTCTCTAAGAAAACGCATTTTGTTGGCTGTCTACATAGTTCAAGTTGGTGACAAATTCACCATCTTTCATTTGTAGGATCTCAAAATCTCTCCTCAAGGCTTGGAGCTATACACGTTTGGTTCTAGAGGATCCTTGATATTTCTTCTTCATTGAGTCCTAAATATCCTTGGAAGATTCTTTGTGAAGAATTGTTTCCAGGATAGAGTGATCAACTGCTTGGAATAAATAATTTTTGGCTTTAAAACCTTGTAAAATTTGACTATCCAGCTCCCTTTGTTGTGCTTTTGTAAGAGCTTCATCTGTAGGAGCTGTTACACTAGATTCAACTGCTTGCCAGTATTCTTTTGTTCTCAAAAAAATTCCATCAACATACTCCAGTGGTCATGATGACCATCAAAATGAGGGATGGTTGGTTGCACAAAATTGAATTATGTAGCCATAGGTGAAATGGAAGAAATTTTACTATTGCTATAGGTGAACTCTCAGACCTCACATCATTTTACTCACAGGATAAGCAGTGGCTCTCTCTCACACTGGTCGGCATAGTGGTGATGGAGATGGTTACTGAAGCTTTACTATTTAGTGAGGAGTTGGCAACACTAGTGCCTTCTTCTTGGTGGCCACTAGTGAAGTGAGTAGAACGGAGTCAAGTGTTTTCAAACTGTTGCTATTGGAGATGCATCTAGAATTAGCATTCCTTAACAACATCTAGTGGCAGCTAAAGTTTCATATGAAGGCGATGAAGTGCGACGACAACAGACACATGGAAAGGCAACAACATTGGTGGCATGAGATGACATTAGTATGCCAGGGGCGTTCGTCAGAGTAATCAATGGTGGCAGTAAATTATTGAAGGTGGCAGTTAGGAGGCTAAGGTTTGTTTTCTTGTGGAATTAAGTTTCTAAAGTGGAAGAAGAAGGATGTTTCGTTATTGGTTTATATTATTCTAGATTAGGGATAAGGAATTCTTACCCTATAATAAGGAACACTTGGTAATATGATTGTCTAAACCTAATTCTAGAGTAAGGTATGTTTGGTAATAAGAATTATATATTCTACGTTTGGGTTAAATATGTTTAGCAATATGATTGTCTAGGGTTAAAACTAGGATAGGGTTATCTAGTTTTGGGATTAAAGTAATTTTAAAATTAAATAAAGTTATTTTTTATATATAATGATGTATTCCTTATTTAATCCCATATCTAAATAAAATTTAAATTATATTTAAATTTAATGTTAATTTCAAAAATAAATCAATTATTTTTCTTACTTTGAATAAAGTTAATAATTAGATTGATTCTAAATTAAATTAAAAGAAAGTTGTTCAAGAATTATAATAAACTATTTTAAATTATGTTAAAATTAATTGATTAGACTCCCTAATTAAGAAAGGTGTTTCTTAACTGAAGTTATTTATTTCAATTTGATTAAAATAAAATAAAATTTATTATTTTATTTATTTAGATAATTGTTGTTCTATTTATTTGGAAATTACTTCTTTATGAATTTGAACAATAAGTTTCTTGATTTATTAGAAAATGCATTTTCCTTGATTAAATTTGAAAAAGGTGTTTTCATTTATTAATTGAGAAAATGAGTTTTCTTTAATATTTTTTAAATTTATTTTCTAATTTATTAAGGAATAATTTTCTAATTAATTAAGGAACTATCTCTAAGTAAATAATAAAATGATTTTTTATTTAATTTAAAATATTTAATTTAAGTTTAATAATAATTTTCTTTAATATTAGAAATTATTTTTCTAATTAAGGAAATATTTTTAATCAAGTTAAACTTGGTTGTAAAGTTTGAAAAATTTTAAAATTAAATAGGCAAAAGGTCCGAATTGTCCCTTAACAATTCCTAAAAGATCTTAGTTAACCCTACCATTATTTACAGTATCACGTTAGACTTTAATGTTTTCCAAAATGGTACTAGTAATACCGTAAATCTTAACAAAGTTAAGTTTTTTTGTGGTTTCTAATATATGGGCCATTAAGTTAGCCTATTTGATATTACAATTAGTAATTTAAACTCCTAAATGTTGATGGGATATTTTTAAAAAAAATCTTTAAACACTGACTAAAGGTGAGACTTTACCTTCACGTTTCACAGAAGGTTTAAATAACCCTCTATTGTTATCTCTATTACTACTTTTACATCATATTCAAGGTGTAGTGAGTGTTATTTTAGTAATGTTAGGGTACAAAGTAGTATTAAGAAAAATGAATGGGGCTTGCTTAGACTTTTTACAAAAAGTTATTGTGTCTTTATCCAAATTAAATATAAGATATTTAATGAATAAAGACCAATATAAGATATTAATTTTATTTAGTTTCTAAGTAGTATTTAATTAGAATTAATTTTAATTAAATTACTAAAAAATCAAAATCTTATCATAAATAGGTTATGGCTCTAATTAAAGAAGTTAGCACTTCTTGTCTACCCTCTTATATCACTTGTAGAGTTCTCTCAACATGCTCGTGCGGATATCGTTAAAGGTTAAACATGTATATAACTACGATAGTTGTGATGAACTACTTTCATAAATAATTCGAAGGAAACGAAAGAAAAGAATCAAGTTATATAATAAGATATGATTTACGTTTAATCTTATTATATTCATTCACTAATCTTGTTATAAAATTTAAAATTATCTTAAATTTCAAAAAATCAAACAAAAAAAATATTTTATTTTGTTGCACTATGCATAAGGATAAGATCTCACTCCGATTTCTTAACATGGTATTCATCCTAGATGAAATAATTAGATTGAAGTGCATAACAATCAACTTGGTTAATTAAGCCAGAACTACTTCTTTCCGTTTTTGATATGAAATCTTTTCTACCCCAAAACATAAAACATCTATTAGATCTCTTAAGTTAGTGAGCTCTCACTATTACCAAAAAATTACAATGTTATAACACCCTAAAACCAGTTTCAATGCTAACCCACAAGATGATAATAACTTTGTCGAAATATAAAGTAGAAGTTAGTCTCACATTAGAAAAAGAGAAAAAAGAAGATTAACATATAAGTCTAGTGGGTTATTCCATCTATCACCAATTAACTTTAGGATGAAACCTCACTTAAACTTATAAGTGGTCTAACTTTCCTTCTTATGTGAAGCCGTAGGTCCTTTGTAAATTCTAATAAAATATGCGTGTGCTAGGGATCACCAAACCCTAATTCCCCCGTAGGGAATAAAGAATGTCAAGTGTAGAACTCTCACGCAAAATTTCAGTTAATCCGAAGAACAGCTTGCTACTTGATGTCTGATTGATCAATACTGCACACATAAAATTGTATTTGAGCTTGCACTATCGTTCACACCAAGTATGGATGAGTTAGAAAACTCCAATGGCCAATAGCACCGTCCAGAATCAAGATTAATATATCAGAAATCTTCTTGTAAAATTTCAGCCAAAACGAAGAAAACAACGCCACTTAATCGTCCACTTGATTAAGACTGCGTAGATAAACTTGAATTTGAATGTGTTATTGTTCATTTCAAATCTGGATGAGTTAGAAAATTCCAAGGGCCAATCACACTTTCCAGAATCAAGATTAACGTGTCAGGAATCTATATGTAAAATTTCAGCTACGTCGGACGAGAAATCACTACCAGAGAGTGTCTATAATTAAAATGTGCATTGATGGAAAAACATGACTATTTCAAAACCAAAACTTATGCTTCCACACCTCTCCAAAAGAAAATTTAAGTTATATGTGCGAGAGTCATCATGTTTTAGTACATTTCTTTTTTATTTTTTTTAATTTGTTGGCTATTCTCTAAATAAGTGTGAAGCTAACAACATTACCTCAATAAATTCAAAGTGCTACATTACCGGCGATTTAGAACGTCCTTGGCCGGAAAGGAACCTTTTGGAATAAAATCCATAGATGATAGGAGTGATAATGTGATGCGAGGAGCCGATCTCGTCATCTTTCCTTTTCTTACGGGGTGCTTATCCACATCTCGTGTGTGCTCATTGATCACACCTGCAAGGCACCCAGAGATTCCCATTTCGAACAAAATGACAAACTAGTGGAAGCCACTAGTTTAACAACGATGACAAGCTAGTGACCAAATCCATGCATCACTATAAATGGTCTACAACTTGCGTTGAAAATATTCTGAACATGGAAATCCATGCATCACTATACATTGTCGACAACTTGTGTTGAAAATATTCTGAACATACGATTCAATCATCAATTTGATCAAAATAAATTATGAAAGAATATTTAGGTTGATATAAATAAAATAGAATTTAACTGATCTATATTGCATTTTATCATTACAATTTAAAAAGTGAAAAAATAGCATAACATGCCTCCTCACTTAAAGTTTGAACTACAAATATTTGGTATTTCAATTGAGAGTTCTTGATTTTATGTATTTAATATCATATCAAGAATTATTCAAATTATAAGTTGAATCTATTGAGTTAGATATATGATAAACTATATTTTAAAAAAAAAGTAAATTAGAAAACTCACGTTGATGTTAACCTTTTAAATAGGAATTATCTGTAGCTTCAGAAGTAAAGGGATCAGAAAACGGCAGCTCGAGAGTGAAACGTGACTGACCCTTCGGTTCATCATGAAAAGCATAGTGGGTCTCGGAGCTAGTTGCCTTACATGCAACAAGGGATTTCGGGGAAATTTCTTTCAACACTAAAGTTAATATGGCTATGATTCCTTCTCTCGATTCTATCCTCATAGTTTAGACACCTTTATTTATAAAATTATAAACGTACATAAAAGAAGAAAAATAAATGGATGTTGATTGTAGTATATATTTGAGAGTTCATTCAAATTATTAGAAAATCTGATTATATAGTCTTTGATAATGACATTTGATGAGAGTAATATGAAATATTTATTCATTATCTTTTACAAGACATTCGATAACAGTTTTCCGTATGGAAGATGCTGCTATGTTTATTACAATATTATATCGAGATTGAAATGTTAAGGAAAAATTGTCACATCATGTTTGCTAACAAGTTAATATGCTAATAGCAACTGGTTATTCTCTGTTGTTATCACATATAGAGACGTCTCTGTCAAATAATCATCAAGAGTACGTCAGGGATCAAATGGCAATTCCTAAAATTTATTCCCTTTCGGCTTATATTCTATCATATGGCAACGAAATGAAATATAATAAGAACTATATTCAGCTCACCACTCCCGAGTGGCCTCTATAAATGCACCTCCAATGTCGTCAAGTTCCTCGCAGCAAAACTTTTGCAGCTCTTTGTGCGCAAGTTCCCTAGACTCCTACTATCTTCTCTTAGTCTCTAAAATATTCACAGCATGGATATAGTCACAAGGTTGGTTGCAGAAAAGCCAGTGGTGATCTTTAGCAAGAGTACTTGTTGCATGAGTCACTCCATTAGGGCGCTCATATGCAGCTTTGGTGCTAATCCTACAGTTTATGAATTGGATCAGATTCCAAATGGGCAACAGGTTGAGAGTACATTGCGACAACTGGGGTGTCAACCAAGCGTACCGGCGGTGTTCATCGGGCAGCAGTTTGTCGGTGGTGATCAGCAGGTGATGAGCCTGCAAGTGAGGAACCAGCTAGGAACAATGCTGAGGAATGCAGGAGCAATTTGGATTTGAGTAACACATAATATAGTACTAATTTCTGAGGCTTGAACACTAAATGTCTCAAAATCGTCGCTAATAGTCAATAGTGACGATTTATATTTGTCACCAAAAACATCGTCAAATCTCTGTAGCTAGAAAATATAGGCGACGTTTTTCAGTAATCGTCTTTTTGCCTATGCTTTATTTAAGTAGCGAAAAATTATTAGCAACGTTTTAAGAAAACGTCGCCATCGCCAATACATTTTAGCAACGTTTAAGTTTTGTAGTTAAAAATTATTAGCTACTTTTCTAATAACATAGCTAATTATTTTTAGCTACATTTCTAAAAATGTAGCTAAAAAGTTTTAGCTACGTTTTTTTAAATAGCCAAATATTTTTAACTATGTTTTATAAAATATAGTCAAATTTCTATTATACATTTTAACAAAATGTTATATCATATTAATTATAATTATTTGTGAAATTTTTAATCCATATTATTGTATAAATAATATTTAGATTTTTGTGTTAATTCATTATAAAAATAATTGATAATTTGCTGCATTATATAAAAAAATAAATATCATTAAATTATACTAACAAAAAGAATATTCTTCGTATACAAGATTTTAATTACAACTTTAACAATCCCTATAAACAAAATAATAAATACAAAGACTAGCTTACAAATTATAAATACTAAGATTAGAAAAAAAATTTACAACATAACTAGAATGACTCTAGATTTGTCCATGTCGATGAGAGCAACTTCATACGTCAGCCATCATATACGAAACATTAGCCATGAGAATCATAAAAGCAACTTCAAAATCAGTAGAGTGCCTGAAATTATGCATAATTAAACTAATTTGTTTTCAATTAGGAAAGATAAGACAGCAATAAAATAGGAAAGTAATCTAGCAAAATATTCTTTGAAAACCATTAAGTACTTTTCAAAGTACAACTTTATCATGCAAGCACTTAACAATCCAACCTGATAGTAAAACAAAAAGCAAGTGTTGTAACACATATGCATTGGGTGCATCCATAGCTTGAGTAAGGTTAAGAATACTTTAAACAATAAGAATAAAGCTTGATAAATTAGAGTATATATGATGCCAATGTATTTATTTTACGGTTATCCATGTTTGCTTTCTGTTTTGGAGTTTGTTTAGTTATTAGCTGCTCTAGTTCTAGATCATTCCATAGTTAGTTAGCAGCTCTAGTTCCATAGCATTCCATGAAAGTTGTATATAAACAAGTTACAAGAAATAAAAGATGGAGGAAAACCTTTCATCAAACGATTCAATAATTCGTTCAAAGAAAGACAAACATATGGCTGGACCAAGAGAGAGCTAGCATCAAAAGTATTGATTTGGTCTATGCTCTTCAAGCTGACAGGAGTTCCATAATAGTCCACCTGTAATCACATATTCTCAATGCTTTTCTAAGAAAGATACAAAGCATCAACACTATGATAGACTGCGAGTAGCAGAATTCCATGACAATTTGTATAGAAGTCATATCCTGTCTTCCAAACCATGTATATGGAGCATATTTAATTAAAAAAGAAATTTATTAAAAAGGTAGTGGTAGATTGAGTCACAACCATTTTCTTGCAGCGATTTGAAAAGATACAGATAAGTATAGTAGAAATCATTCTTCAATTTAAGTGGAAAAACACCCTTTAAGAGAAACATATCTATGAAGGACGTGGAAGAGAAGTTTTCATAAAATTTTATGCTTCGTGATAAGAATTTTGGAGTTTGTTACTCACTCATCATATGAATTGCTTTTAAAATCACTCTGTAGTTTTAGTTACCAATAACCACACATACCTTCTATCATGGCATATCCTCTTTTTTTGCATAAAATAACCCATAAGACAATCATAAATGTGCTTACACAAACATGCAAAAGGATAAATACCTCGATTTTGTCTAACATGGATGGATTAGCTCTTGCTTTCCTTACAAAATTAAAATTTGTTTGAACTGTTTCAATATTTTTCTCCATTCTTCCTTCTGATAACAAAAAATATTCCGAAATGATTATCAAATTAAAACATCCAAAAGAAAAATTCAAAGATGAGTAAAATCATGCTAGCAACATCTTTCTCAATAGAAGACTTCTTCGCTTCGATTTCTTCAATCGTCGCACATCTTACCACTTTACTTCTAAATCCAACAAAGCAATAAAACATCACATGAAGAAAACCAAATGACAAGCAATTTGGTCATATACTAACAATGTCTAATCAAGTGCTAATACTCACCTATTTTGTGTTCGTTTCACGAGAATAGGTCTACCAGAAAGCTTATGGCGCAGTGATGGAAACTTTCGTAGTGAACGTCAGAGCTACACAAATTGTAACAACCTAAGAAGGTAGCATTGGCATGGCCACGAAACGAACCTTTATGAATAAATAATTTTCTTTACAATGTCTAGCATCCATGCAAAATCAGAAAATCAAGGACCCACATGTAACAGAAATTTTCTCAAACAGAGAGTAGGCATAATGAATAACAAAATCTAAAAATGTATCGCAAAGATAATGTATATTGCATCATCACCAAACTCACAAGTCGTGGTCTCAACCAGCTCTCAGCCATCTCATGACCGTGCTTTGGCAACTCTCAAAAAGAAACCCTGGAAAAAGAAACAGGAGTGAGGCACGAACAAATAAGAAATTTCGAAGAAAGAAAGTGGAGGATTGAGTGGATTAGATGTGCTTTGGGCTATGCAGAAAGCAACAACCTATAAGAACAAGCTAAACAACAATAAATAGGGGAAGAAGAAAAGGGTAGTGCCAGCAGCAGAAAACAAGAAAGAAGAAGATAGTAACATGGATTATAGTAATGTGAGGCCTTTGTGCATAAAAAGGGATTTGAGTGTTCAATTGGACCAACTGTAGAAGCATCTTAATGATCTTTCTGAGAAAAGTGAACTTACTTAAAAAAGAAGAAGAAGAAGAAGTTTATCAAGAAGAAGTAGAACAGATACTTGTCGGAAGGTGGATAGAGACAATCCGAAACAATATAGAAACAAAATATAAAATGAAGATATAACAACTAGGGATTTTGTTTTCGTTTCCCTCCTATAATCTTTTTCATTTTCCTCCTATATTATTTGGCGATGATTTTCAAAATGGTCGTTAAAGAGTATTGGCAGCAGTTTTCAAAAAGTAGTACCAAAGGTTCCACATTTGGTGACGATTTTGACAATCATTGCCAAAATGGTTAACTTTTAAGTAACGATTTTGAAAATATGATCGCCAAAAGGTCTACCATTGGTGACGATTTTTAAAATTAACACTAAATGTGCCACTTTTAGCTACACTTTTCAGAAATGTAGCCAAAAGCCTATCCTTTTGCGACAATTTTATAAAAGCGTCACGAATAATGTACTTTTGGTTGGGCAACAATTTTCAAAAGCGTCGCAAAAAAATTACTTTTAGTGATGATTTTCAAAACGTGGCTAAAAAAACATAACCAAATGTCTGCCTTGTTATAGTGGTAGCTATTTTCTTTTTCCCGATGTAGATACCTAATCGACTCTATCTAACATGGAAACTCCTCTTTTTTTTTCTTTTTCTTTTTTGGTTTGTCTTTCCTAATAGAAACCTGAAAGCTTTCCCTAATGCTAGTTTTGTATCCATAACTAAATTACTAGATCCTACATGTATAGTCTTCTGTTGTTTTGAATAAAAACATATTTTTGTTACTGCCAATGGTAGCTTCAGAAACTGATTCAACACACTAATCCCCCATCTTTTTCTTCCGAAGTAGTGAAAGACATATATATGTGTCATTGCCGGCAATAAGTGGAACAATTTTCGACAAGAACAAATTAATGCAAAATATCAAAAAATTTGATGATGTATGCTTTAAAATGATGGGCATTAAATAAATATTTTGTACTAATATAATTTTACCTTATTTTAGTATTGATGTTTTAAAAAATAAAATAATAAAAATAGTATTTTATTCGTATTAGAAAGAATGTATTGTTTATAAACAAGAGAAAACTTTTTTTCCAGGATCTAAATCATAAAAATAATCCAATTTAATTAATTAATAATTATGGAGAATAAAGTATAAAGACATAAAATCTTCATCATCACATATTTGTTTGACATCTTTGAACATATCTCATCCCCAAATATCTTGAATTAGATATAGTTTGACCCTTTCCCTCTAGTAGAAAGCAAAGAATATCTTTAATATTGGTTGGTCGTCAAATTACTTAAGAAACACTTACAATATACATAATTCAAAATCCATGATTATAAGAATCATAAATTCGATAAAAAATGTACCGTTTTAGGCAATAAAACTAATTACATACATTTAGCATTTTCAAATTAGTCAAGCAATGCTCTACAATATTTCGTTTCAAGCTCTACATGAAAATTTAGTTGTATTTGTATAAAATGTGATTCTATAGTCCAATATGCAAACATAATTTCTAGTTTTAGACAAGAAATTGGTCTTTTGTGATTTGGATAGTACAAAAATCTAGTTATGATTTAATCATGTGCTTAATGGAATGAATATTTGTTCATCACGAGCAGTTTCCAAGTTGTATAATGTGTAGAAGTAAGCTAGGTGGGTCCTGAAGATATCTTCTTTCTTCTTTGAATTAATTAAAACGACGATCTTTTGTCTGCTATTAATGCCTGAATATTATCACTCATCACTTTTCCTGAGCATCTCTTTTTTTTCCCCTCAAATATCTCCTTTCTCTTTGCCGCCCTCTTGCAATTGAGCTTCCAGGGAATCTTTTTCAGGGAGAAAAGATGACACAAATTGGATAAACCCAGATTCTTTCTCCACCTGATCAGCAGATGCTCTAAAGGAAAGAAATAGTTCTTACACTAGTCGAAGAACACTAAAGAAAACGCAGAAAATATAAACAGAGTTGAACAAGTTCTATGTTATGATATCACTAGTAGCTGTCAGTAACCACATGATCGCATGTGCTTCTGAAAACAATCAAGTTATAAGACCAGTATAGACTATAGGCATAAGCCAACAAAGATGTGGAAGATGTTATTATTCGATTGTGGAAGATGTTATTATTCGATCATGAAATTCAGTAAGCAATAGTCGAAACTGGAATGTTAAGTGATAAGAGGGCTAGGGATAATATGGTAATGGGCCAAGGAACTAAGTCAGTAGGCTGAAGACACAGACGGACAAACGGATTAACTAAGTGAAAATGGACCAACATGATGGACCCACAGATTTTGACCCAACAACCCAATCTTTATCTCTTCGTTTTTTTTGTCTCCCTATGTACAGCTCCAAATCACTCTCACCAGCCGACAATTCTGCTACTAGCACACAACACACAATAGCCACAAAAGTGGCATCACACAATAGCACGCAGCAATACAATTGTTCACCTTTAGCATACAAATAGCAGTAGCAACAGTTGTCCTTAGGATCAGCAGACCTGTGTATATACCCTTAACTCTGTGTATATCAAAGTGTGATGAAATAAACATTTCTTCATCAACATAAAATTCTTGTTTTTCATGGTATCATAGCCAAGTTTGATCTAAGTTACAACACCTAGTTACCAACAATGTCACATACAGCTGAGAGTGAAACCATTAACCCAGACCTAGAAAAATACTCAATTATAAACACTGAAAATCCAGGGGCTATCCTAGTTACCACCCTTTTCAATGGTAACAACTACCTAACTTGGAGCAAATCAATGCTAATTGCTCTATGTGCCAAAGACAAACTATCTTTTGTGGATGGAACGTGCACCCAGCCAACAGAGGATGCAGTATTACTTACCAGATGGAGAAGGGCAGATTCCATGATGAAATCCTGGATCCTTAACTCCATGACCAAAAAGCTCAGTGATGCTTTCCTATCATTTGCCACCGCCAGGGAACTTTGGGAAGAACTAAGAGAGAGGTTCAGAGAAGCCAATGGTCCAATGCTGTACCAAATAGAAAGAGAAATCAGCTCCTTTAAACAAGGTAATCTTACCATTTCTGCATACTATACAAAGCTAAAGAAATTTTGGGATGATCTATCTAGCCTAGATCCGACCCCTACATGCACTTGTGATGCTGCCAAAGCAATTATGTCCAAAGAAAATACACATAGACTAGTGCAGTTTTTGATGGGTTTAAATGAGGAATATGAGCTTGTAGTGAATCAGATTATGCTAATGGAGCCTCTGCCTATGGTGAATAGAGCTTTTGCCATGATGCAAACAGTTGAACGACAGAAAATGGTAAATGCAAACAATGACAAAATTTTGAATGTAGCCATGATGGTACGACAGTCCAGCTCAAACTTCAAGCGAGGAAGCAGAAATAATAACAACAGTGGGAGAAAACCCTTCACTAAAAAGGAAGATAAATACTATGAAAAATGTGAGAGGGTAGGCCATACCATAGAGACATGCTTCAAGATACATGGGGTGCCCGACTGGTACAAGGAACTCACGGGGCAGAAAAATAGAGCTCACCTAGCTATGAGCAATGACACACCTGCAGACATTCAACAAGAACCTAATGAAGGCATTGAGAAGGCAGGACAGATCCCACAAGACTTAGCCACTTTCATACAACAGGAAATATCCAAGGCAATCAAGGGAAAAGCTACTGGAGAGGTAAAGTTAAGTGGGCTGGCAAACTTCGCAGGTAATAGCACACAACAAACTCATCTTAACTATGCAGATAATGATTGTACATGGTTAGTAGACTCGGGAGCATCATCACACATGGTCAATAGCCTAGACCATTGCAACAAATGCGCAACAAACTATATGTATGAACCAGTCACATTGCCAGATGGCACCAAGCAGCAAGTAAAGCACATATGTCAGGCTAGCATTGGTGACAAGATCACCCTATACGAGATTTTGCATATTCTGAATTTTTTCAAGAACCTCTTATCAGTGAATAAACTCACTACTCAAAATAACATTGCTGCCATTTTTGTCTCTAACAAGCTATTCTTGCAGGACCTACGGACTGATGGAGTTGTAGCAGCCATCGAAGCTAGAGGTGGATTGTATGAGCTGACCACCAAAGACCTATTACCCATAGGAACCTTGAAAGGTCCTTCCTTAGATTTTTACAAAACTACAAATGTTGCTCTCAATGTTTCTGCTTCTTTCTATGTTTGGCATAGTAGATTGGGACATGTCTCTAATGAAAAATTATAGCATGTTAATGACATTAAGTTTTCAAATTATCTTTCATCCGAGTGCCAAATTTGTCCTATGGCTAAGCAAAACTAAAAACCCTTTCCAAAACATGCAATCCGATCAAATAGGCCTTTTGAACTCTTACATTTGGATTTGTGGGGACCCTATAGGATGTTGGATCGGAAAAAGAAAACATGCTTTGTTTGGAAAAACGGTAGATTTCAAAACTTTTAAGAAATCATTACTTG
>JANITX010000010.1:34301128-34316715 GCA_027564395.1 Erythroxylum ulei | reverse complement strand
CCGGTACCAATTAATCTAGGACAGCCATAAAGGCATGTACACTAGCACCCGTTCTACGGAAGCGGGATGTTACATCCAACCTTCTAATTTCATCTCTTCATGAGCAAAGAAAGAAAGATGAAGATGAGAAGAAAAAGCACAAACTTTTACCTTGATTTTCACTTAGGATTAGCTTGATTCCTTATGCAAAATGATGTGATTAAGGAGATGGAATAGGAAGGAGGTCAGAAGAGAAAATTCTGGAGTTAAAACACTCGGTACACATTCCTCTCCCACTCTTCTATTCTCCACTTCAAGAAGTTTCTACTCTTACACACATGTTTCAATCTCATTGGTCCATATGTTTATTTTTGGCAAAATTGTACATTTGGTCCTTCTTCTTATTTTAATTCCCACATTGGCATATAAAGTCATCAATTGATTTCATTATAGTCCATAACTCACAGATAATTGCTCATGTCCATGCCTAAATGAAGAAATTACCAATTTACTCCCTTCTTTTAAATTAATTACCATTATGTACCTTACTATGCTTAGTTACACTTAATTCTTTATGTTCACTTCTTAATACACCCTAGACATACTATAATGCTTCTAGGGTATATACTAAGGCCTTACACATTCTTTATCTTGTATATGTTTAGATGAATATTATAAAGTCTCTGGAATAATTACTATATAAATGATGGGATCATAATTATAAATTTCAATTTACATTTATGTATTATTCCTAAATATTCCTAGTTACATTTTCATCAAGATGGGATATTGTTGAAATGGTAAAAATAGAACACGTTATATTTCTTTCTTACGAAGAATGAAATTGATCTCATAAATTGAAGTATGGAGATATTTAAACTAATTTATTGGTGCTTATTAGAGAATAAGTCATTGAACTGACCCGACTATGAGAATCCAAACTGGAATATTACTTATGTGTCTATGGATTTTCTCATAGTGATAGCTGTATAATTGATCTTCAGACTTGAGATTACCAATTTATCTCATGTGAGAATTACTGTATTTTGATGCTACTTATGAATTGTTCTATAACAATCCAGTCAGTACTAATTGAACGCAGTATGTACCGTAAGGAGATAGTTGAGTAAGTTAATAAAGGATTCCTAACTTTAAAGTATGCCAGAGTTAATTGACATTTGAAAAGGCATTTTCAAATATCAATTATAAATCAATTACTAATTAGTAAGAATGAACATAATTGGATACAAAAGAGATATATACTATATCCATACTCTGTCCAATTGAAAGATTGGATGACGAAAGGATTAAATTATAGATCATAACCATGCATAGACAAGTTAAGTCAAATCACTTTGACATGCCTAATATTTGGGTGATCATGACATGTTATAAGACGTCAATCTTGATCCATGATTGTAAATTGTTTAATTGGAGAATTAAAGATAAATTAAAAGGAGTTTTAATTTATTTAATTCTAATTATGAATTAAAATTATAATTTATAATCATTGCTAACATATTTGAGAACCTATTAGGTCTCACATAAAAAATAAGTTAAAGAGAGCAAAAATATTTTAATCAAGTTGGACTTAATTGTAAAGTTTGAGAAACTTTGTAATCAAATATAAGATATTTAATAAATAAGGATTAATATGAGATATTGAATCTTATTAGAGCTAATTGGTATTTAATTAGAATTATTTTTAATTCTAATTAAAGTTTAATTAAAATTAGAATTTAATTTTAATTAAATTACTAAAATGTCCAAATCTTATTATAAATAGGCTTAAGCTCTAATAGAGCTAACACTTCTTGCTTAACTCCCTTCTAAGAGTTAAAGACTTCTCTCAACATGTTCTATGGATGCTGTTAGAAGTCAAACACTTGTGTGACTATGGTGGTTAAGATGGATTAGTTTCGAAACCAGTTTGAGGGGTATGATAAGATAAGGATAAAGCTTTGAAATAAGGTATAAATTACAATTTATGATTTATGCGTTAATCATTTTATATAATTAAAGTGATCTTGGTTTTTGATAAATCATAATATAAAAATTTGTTGTAATTATTTCGCTACAATCGAGATATAATCTCATTATGATTTTCCAATAGCGACGACATAAGGTGGCAACTAAGGTTTCATATTGTTGTAAAATTAAGGTATATTTTAGAAGAAAGGGCTTCTTTAATAATGAGGACAAAACTTATCTAGAATAGTGAGTGTTTGAAAAAAAAAGGTTAAGCTTGCTTTAGATTAAGAATAAAGTATTCTTAACTTAGAATAATTCTTATGTTGGGCACAAGATATCTTTATTCTAGTGTTAAAATAAGACATGTTTGATTTTTGAATTAAAGTAATTTAATGATGAATAAAGTTATCCTTTATTTGAAATAAAATATTTTAATACTCATTTCTAAACATGATCTAAAATTTTCTAAAATTTTAAAATCAATTTTGTAATTATATTACATATTTTTAATAAGATTCAAATTAATAATTAAATTTAAAAAATTCTATAATTAAATTAATTTTATTTCAATTAGATTGAAATTAATTAATTAGACTCTTAAAAATTAAAAAAAGTTTTTTCTTAAATAAATAAAAATCTGTTTCTTAATTAATTTAATTTTTTAATTTGATTGAGGTAAATTAAATTTATAATTTTATTTATTTAAATAATTGTTATTCTATTTATTTATAAATTGTTTGTTTATTATGAATAATAAATTTCTTGATTAATTAGAAAATATATTTTTCTTGATTAAATTTGAAAAGGTAATTTCATTTATTAATTAAGAAAATAAACTTTGTTTTAATATTTTGAAAAATTATTAAGGAAAGATTTAATAATTAATTAAGAAAATAATCTCTACGTAATCAATAAAGAACTTTCTTAATTACATTTAAAAGTGTTTTTATTTAATTTTTTAAATTAGTTTCTTTTCAACATCAGATAATCTTATAATTAAAAATGTTTCTAATTAGATTGAAAATATTTTTATGATTGGATTAGAATATTTTTACTTTTTTGAATTATGAAAAAGAAATTTTTCTAAATTACAACAAGAAGAGTAATATGTTTTTCAATCAAAGGAAATAATTGGAAATAGTTTCAATTGAATTTAAAATTATTTTTAATTCAAATTAAATTTATATTTAGAATAAGAATTTAATTTACTTAGGAATCAATGTGTTTAATCTTATTTAATTATCTTAAGCATTGAAAATAATATTTTATATTATAAACTAGAATCAAACAAAGTTTAATATTTCATACATATGATTGATTATATTAGCATATGAAATTGCATGGTATTAATATATCTTTGGTATATTTTGATGCATATTTGATTACATGTTTTTATATACATAATATTATTACCTATAATTTTGTATTTGATGAGATGAACAAAATTAAATCCCTTATTAAAATATTAAATACACATTGAGAAAGTGATTGTTACCTTTCATTATTATAAGAACAAACTAGAGCTTTGCTTATTATCAGGTTTTTTGAACAAACTTAAAGTCACTTTAACTTGAATATATTCAGTCTTATAATAATAGGTTTCAGTTAACTAAATTTATATGATTTGGAAAAGTAAACTCATAATCATATAAATTTAGACGTAAGGTTAGGAATACACATATAAGATATATTTGGCAAAAGTTGTCACCTAATGAATCTAGAAGTCACATGAAATGTGATTGATAAATAAGTAAATGTTGCTTTTATTGAGTATAGTTAATAATAAATTCTTAGTGAACTAAATTTCTTAGAGATAGGTTAAGTGTGAGAAGAGCTCTCAAAGATGGATGAAAGAAAATTTGTTTGTCTATTATGTAATATTGCTATTAACCATATTGAGGATTTGCTAACAAAGTTTTAGAGATATGTGAATATCTTATTGATGACAAAATCTAATGACATTTTGAGTTGACTAATGTTTCATAAACTTTAAAGACAACATGTAAGATAGATGCCAACATTAAGATAGCACGATACAAGAGGTTGTATAAAGTAGAGCTAAAAGTTATAATACCTTGATATAATTGTTCCACTTAGTTTAGCCAACCAAAATCATAAGCATAGACTTTAGTTGAAGGCATTTGCTATAGTATGTAATATTTTTCATTAGAAGAAAAATGATTGCATGATTTTTCTTTCCTATACATGATATGATAGAGATCATGTATAGTTTCTTGATTATGACTATTGATGTTAAATTTAGATTTAACATTATGATAATGTTCAACGTATGATAAGAAATAAATTGTTGAGTAAAAGCAACTGATCTAAACTTATACAAATTGTTTCTATTTGTTGAGTTAAAGGAGACTTAAGCTTACTATAAGTGGCACGAATACAAAGTTGGACAACCGAGACAATCCTTTATGCTACATTGGTTAAATTAACATAATGAGAATCATAAAATTTCATAGTAAGATATTTGTATTCTTTTGATTATAAATCATATGAAACTTGTTGGGTTATAGGATAACCAAATCAATATTTAGTGAAATGATGATGTTGGTATTAAGTTGTTAAATTTTATATAAGTTAATGTTAAATGTAATAAAAATTCATAAAAGGATAATAATTGTATTTTATTACATATGTTAATGACTTTCTATGATATAGTCATATGTATTAAATGAAATAAGGGTTTAAAATTTTGAAAAGTTCAAAATTTTTAAATTTAAGTAAAAACTAAGCAATGAGAATGCAAAAGCTTTTCGATAAGATCAATGTGGCGAGATTTAAATCTTAGTTATCTAAAAGGAATAAGATTCTTTTATGAAAATCTCCACGACTAAATTCCATAATAGTGTGGATTTGTCTACGGAGAAAACATAATATAAGATAATATATGATACAATATTTATTTCTTCTATAGTTATGCTTAACACATCAACTTGCCTTCGAAAGTTTAATTAAATAAATTAGCAAGGTTCTATAACAGATATGAAATGCAATAACTTTGATTGAGACAAAATTAGTGATTTTTGGATATGATGCTTAGTTAAATCATATACTATCTAGTAAATGTATAACTAAATTAGATAATAAAAGGTTATGAGATATCCAAAAGGTTAGATATAATCTTATAGACCTTATTAAGTAAAGTGTTTGTTTCAATGTATACTTATAGAAGAATGGTTCTGAAGATAAGTAGTGGGAGTTAGATGAAATTTGAAAGGTTCAAATCTCATAAAAGCAAATCTAGTTGAAACTAATATCATTGTTGATACATTTGATGTATAGTTAAAAGATTTTGAGACGTTAAAAGATTCATTTTTGTGTTAATTTTAAAACTTTATTTTGGAGATAATTATGAATTTCCATGTCTATAAAAAAAGTTAATGGATGTGTTATTGTACTTTTCAGGTGGATATTTGACTATATTTTACCACCATATTTGATGTATTTTGTATGATATTTTATACTTTTTTCGTATATTTGGTACTTAGTTTGCTTCAGGTGTGTTTATATGTGACAATTGCCTTCATAGACTTAAAGGAGAAGAATTCGGGCAAAAACGTGACTTCAATTAGAAAATCAACATTCTAGAAGGAGTGCACAACCGTGAACTTTCATAATACTCGACAGATTCTGATTATGCACAGTTCAATGAACGGTTGTGCACAAGATCGTGCACAACCCAAAAATCTAGGTGTTTATATAAATTTGACATCTCAAAGGCAAATGGAAGGAGGAAGTAGCTGGCACTGTTCTGAGACATTTAGAGACAATTCTTGACGTGATTTTGAGCTAAAGGAGTGGGAGACATGAAGATTTTATCAATGGATCCACTAAAATACAATATCAGACATCTACATCGTCAAAATACTCGATAGAGAATAGTCAAGAAGATTTAGAATTATGATTTCGTTGTTTTCGATTCAAGTTTTTGCATATGAGTATCTAATTTCATATTCAACAATGTGTAAGTAATTATTTCATTAGTATCTAGGTTAGACGAAACCTATTTGGATACATTAACATGTGTTGATTATTTTGTTAATGCAATTGATTGATTGATTGTACGATCCAATTATCTGTTTTTATTTATGTTTTACTAATCCAAAATATTAAAGACCATAATCTGATTTCAACATAGCGATTGAGAAATATTAGGTTCAAATAGATCTACAATAATTGGAAAAAGTTCGTTGCAACCCTAGAGATAGGACGACATAAATCTTCCGTATTAGGGTCAAACTTAATACAAGGATTCATAAAACGATAATGCAATCCTATAAAATTTAACCTCGGTGATTCAATTAGAAACTTTATGATTAGTTGTTAGTACACTCAAGGTCAACTACTAGCATTTTCATTTTATTTAGTTTTATCTTTATTTTTATTTTATTTTATTTTGCTTTTTCTTTTGTATTTATTTTATTTTATTTTGTCTTGTTCACTTAATTGTCTTTTGAATTTCTCTATACTAATAATGTATGGTGGTTTATTTTAGGAATTGATATTTAACATTATAGTCATTGCTCACAATGGATGGATGGAGTGGACAGTATTATTATGGGAGCCAGGATATGTATTTGCAATATGAAACATCACCGTATTGGGAGCCATTTCCTCACATATTTTTATAAGCTCAAGCGACGTATATATATGGGAGCAACAAAACATATACAACCAACTTCAGGGCACATCTTACGAGATTATGTATAATTCAAAGTGAAGCAACCCTTACATATATAGATGGAATAACTATGCTCTAATTAAATATGTAAACAAGAACAGTGATACGAAAGTATTACAAATCGATTAATGGAATGCCTTACTGAGAGAGTAGCTAGTCAATATGAATTCGAGGATAGATTTTCTTAAACTGCCTATAATGACTATACTTTAAGCTTCCAACTACCTCAAAGTGAAGAAGAGACAACAGTTGATTTCATGAATGATGATACATTTCAAGAAGGTGAGGAGGTAACTGCTGCTCTAAGAGATATGATGATTAAGTATATTCAAGATCCAAACATGAGGCATAAGAAAACAGAGGCTCATATACAAAATATGGTAAATCAAATCATTCAACTGATGGATATATTATCTGACGAGATGCAAGGGAGCTTGTCCAGTTCTACAAAAACCGATACTATCAAACGAGAGGCAATCACCTGCAGTAATGAAGAAGAAGATGAAGAAACCTCCATCTAAGAAAAGGAAGTAGAGAAGGGGCAGAAGATAACTGAAGAAGATAAGCCAAAAGAAGATAAGCCAGAAGCCTCTATTTAGAAAGAAGAAGAAGAAGAAAAAGAAAAGTGGAAAGAGGTAATTGAGGAAGAATTAGTGGAGGAACAAAATAAGGAAATTATCAATGAGATTTTGGTAGTGACCTTAATTACGGTGGGTTCCCACTTCCTTAAAGACAAATTGTTTGACCTAGTCAATGACACAGGGAGTTTTTTTATTCCCTACGATTTTAATAGTTTGTCATTAAAAAGGGCACTATTGGAGTCTATTGGTTTTATTAATCTAATAAACTATGCCCTTACGATTATATTGCAATATATGACTTATTTACAAGCTATGAAACCGCATTATGCATAAAAGAGTGGAAGCAAGCTACTGATTATTGATCTAGGATAAAGTTGGGCATAAAGGTTACGTCGAGCTACCAACGTTAAAGAAGCATTATATAGAGGCAACTCATAAGTCAGTTTTAATTTTTTTTCATTTTCTAAATTTTTTTATTTTTGTTTTCATGTTAGTATAGGATTTTATTCTTTGTTATGTTATTTCTTTTTGTTTCTTTTTATCCTTTTGATTTATATTTTACAAGAATGTTAGTTTCATATTGGATGGATCAGAATCAAAGAAATCATCATAGTTATGAAAGTACCACTAAACCCTCTCACTTTTTCATAAATGCTTATATTGTGTACATTTGGGACAATGTACAACTTTAAGTGTGGGGGATGAGTTTAATGAATCTTAACATAATTTCTTTAAGCTTATTATAATCTTGATTATAATATTTTATGAACTGATGTCTTGAATTGGTTAAAACCTATCCATGAATACTCTATGTCCTCATTGAATATTGATTTGAATTGGTGTGCAAAAGGATGATGGTTAGAATAAAATTAGTTTTCTAAGTCATTTTGTAATTGTTGAAATTTTCAAGTTGAATTAAATTGCATATTATTTACATACATATATACCCAAAAACAAATTATGAGCTTTTGAGCCTAAAGAGCAAATTTCTAAATTTTTTATGATATCATGCATAGTAGAATAATTCTAGAACTTGCTTTCATTATACATGTTGAGACCATATTTGTTAAATTAAAAGCATTGACATGATGAAGGCCCTTAGATTTACCAACTTGTTTAAGCTTATTTCTTTGAAATTACCATACCTAAAATTTACCTTTACAAATAACCAAGTTGAGCCTTAGCCTTTTTCATTGTTTAAACTCAAATTATGAACCTTTATCCTATTTTTCTTTGATTACTTTTAACTGTTTTGAAACTTGAAGGTTATTTACATTATTTACTTGTTGAGACTTGAAATTTGTGAAAAGGTCCAATATTTCTTGAATTGTGGTATTGAATGAATATTGTGAAAAAAAAGAAAGAAAAAGAAAAGAATAAAAAGGAACAAAAGAAGAAAGAAAGAAAGAAAGAAAGAAAAGAATAAATATATAGTACCAATGGATTTATAATGAAAGGACCTATGTTTGAGTAAATTTCCTTCACTTAACCCCTTTTATTATCTCATTCATATTGTACCTAAACCTACAAAAACCTTTTGATTTTTGTTTCTAGTTTGTACATAAGTGGTAGAGATGTTATTATATTGCAAGTCTATAGTAAAAGTTCTACTATACATTGATTCGGAGTTTTGATGCTTTTCACCCTAAACATTTGAGCGCATTGAGTGAAATATTGGTAAAGGTGTAAATAGTTATGCTTTTGATTTCAATGCAATTATTGATGTGATTATTATTAATATTACTTAAGAAGTTAATTTTAGGACAACTTGACTCTGATTGTATGTTAATTTAATTCAGTAGGATATGATGATTCATAATATGAATGGACAAGTTGACATTGATGATAAATTGATGTTGTGAAATTTATAATTTTGATTATGGTTTGCTTGAGGATAATTGAAAACTTAAGTGTGGAGATGTTTGATAGATGGATTTTTGCCTATATTTTACCACCCATATTTAATGTATTTTAGTTGATATTTTATACTTTTATTGTATATTTGGCACTTAATTTGTTTTAAGTGTGCTTGCAGGTGATAATTGCCTTCATGAACTAAAAAGAGAAGAATTCAAGTGAAAACGTGGCATAAAATAAAAAAAAAGTAATATGAAAGGAGGGCATGACCATGCACTTTTGCACGCCTATGCACTTTTGCGATGCTTGACAGATTCTAATTATGCATAGCTATCACAAGACCATGCATAACCTAAAAATCTAGGTTTTATAAATTCGATGCTTCAGAGGAAAATGGAAGGGGGAAGCAATTTTAACTATTATAAGACATTCAGAGACGATTTTGGAGGTGATTTTAAGCTAGAGGAGCTGGTGATGCAAAGATTTTATTGATGGATCCACTAGAATATAAGATCAGACATCTTCATCGTCAGAATACTTGATAGAGAACAATTATGGAGATTTAGAATTATGATTTCGTTGTTTTCGATTCAAGTTTCTGTATATGTGTATTTGATTTCATATTCGGCAATGTGTAACTATTTGTTTCATTAGTATCTATATAGGTTAGATGAACCATATTTGGATACTTTAACATGTGTTGATTATTTTGTTAATACAATTAATTGATTGATTATTACGATCCAATTATAAGTTTTTATTTTTGTTCTAGTAATCCAAAATATTAGACCATAATCTGATTTCAACGTAGCGATTAAGAAATCCTAGGTTTGAATAGATCTACGATAATTGGAAAGAGCTAATTGCAATAATAGAGATAGGATGACATAAATCATCCGGATTATGGTCAAACTTAATAGAGGGATTCATAAAACGATAATGCAATCCTATAAAATTTAACCTATTTAATTCGATTAGAAACCTTAGGATTAGTTATTAGTAGACTCAAGGTCAGCTACTAGGATACCTTAGGAATCTCCATTGTCTAACTAATCAACAACACAAATGCATTACAAAATGATTACATGATTAAAGGTTAGGGGGATTCGAAATCTAGATACTAATTACTCGATATTAATAATTTCCTAGTGCTTCCTGAATTCTTTATTCAATTTCATTTCCTATTTTATTTTACTTGCCTTAGTTTTAGTTTCTTTTGATTAAAAATCCAAAATCAATCGTTAGGCTAGATAATAGGAAAAGGGTAAGAACTAGTATTTATAGTCTTTCTGGGATCGACTCGTACTTGCCGGTACTAGCTACAACTAAGCTATGCACTTGTGGTATTAGAGAACAATATAATTATCTAAGAACAATAATTCATGTTTTCAATTTTTGGAAATATAATTGTCTAAGAATAACTCTTGTTGGATATAAAAAGGTAACAACTTAATTTTAGGAATTAGTTCTATATAGATAGATGAAGAAGTTATTCACCTATTCTTATCCAAATACATAGATAATATATTAAAGTTGTTTAGTATTTGAGATATTTTATACTTATAAAGTATTAAAGATATTCATTATTCTATATAATATGAGTTAATATCTGAGTTCAAGGTTGTATGGATATTAACTTTAAAAGTAAATCCTTACTAAGGTATTTCATACTTATAACAATATTATTTTGAGATTAGAAAGATTCTACTATAGCATTAACTGCCAATCAAGTCATAATATATTACTCATTTAATGGAAATGATCGTTTGGATTAAGAAGTTCTTTAATAAACTTTATAAGATTCTTTGCATTTCTTAAGAAAGTAATATATTATGAAACAATAGAGCTATTGAGCATGTGAAAAGAGCTAAGGTCTTATCAAAGATCCAAATATGCATTTAGGTAGTTCTCTTAATTATGATGATAATTGAGATGAAAGTTGTAGGATTTAAGCAAGTGCTCACCATAAAGAATTCCTTAGAATTCTCTCAATAAAACACTATCCCAACAATAAAATGAATATCATCTAGAAATATGGCATAAGATACCTAAACAATTGGCTTAGTACAAATAGGAGATTATTTTTATTTCTTACAGTCAATCAATTAACTGTAGTTTAGTGACATAATTATTTAAAAACATTCTTTATTCATACATATTTAGGTGTATATGATAAATTCTATAAGATAAATGTACATTGCAAATAAAATTATAAAGAGATTATAATTATGAGAATCATATTGTATTTATATATTATCATTAAATTGTTCCTACTTATTTTTCTCTTGAGGTTGGAAATTAATAGAGCGTAAAAAGGTTAGTACACATTATGTGTATTCCTTATTAAGGAAATATTCAATCTTATAGACTAAAGTATAGAGATATTTAAACAAACGTGTGGATTCTTGTTAGAAAACAAGTTCACTAAATTGACCTCATATGATAAATCTATTTGGAATATTACTTTTTGTCTATAGAAATTCTTATTGTGATAATTGTATAAGTGATCTTTTAACTTGAGATCACTAAAGTATCTTATATAAAGATTGTTATGTTTTGATACTACTTATAAACTATTATAGTCAAAGGTAGCTCAGTCGGTAGTCAATGGATATAACATAAACTATTTGGAGATATTTGAGCGATTAATATAGGATTCATCACCTTAAAATGATTAGAGAGAATGTTCTATTGTTCTCAATTAGGATTGATTTAGGAAATATTTAACCAAAGTGACATGACACTTTGTAAAATAGTTTTCAAAAGTCATTAATTAAATAAAATTCTAATAGTAGAGAACTAATATAATTAGACTCAAATAGAGTAGACATTGATTATATATTTTACAAGTAATTAGAATATTATATAATGAATTGATTGAATTACACACAAAAAAATCATGCACAGAAAGGTTACTCAATATTAATTTGATGTTCTAAAATATTTAGGTGGTCATGATGCATTGCTAAACGTCAATCTTAATTTATAGATATAAATTATTTAATTAAAGAATTAAAAATAAATTAAAGGAGTTTAACTTATCTAATCTTGAATATGATTAGGATTATAATTTATATCCATTACCAACTTATTTAGGAATCTAATGGGTTACATACAAAGAGCGAATTAAAAAGAGAAAAGGTGAATTAATCATGTTAGAATTAATTTTAAAGTTTGAGAAATTTTATAATTAAATATCTCTTTTAAAGACCGATATGAGATATTGGACCTTATTTTGGCACAATTGGTATTTAATTAGAACTAATTCTAATTTTAGTTCAATTTTAATTAAAATAGAATTTTATTTTAATTAAATTAATAAAATGTCCAAGACATATCATAAATAGGCTTAAACTTTAATGGAGCTAACATCTATGTCTAGCCCTCTCTAAATAGTTATAAAGTTCTGTTATCATGTTCTATACTTATTGTTAGAGGCCAGTACTTGTGTGACTTTAGTAGTTGAGATGAACTAGTTTCAGCAATGTTTAAGGAAAACGACAAGAAAAAGATCAAACTTCACATTGTGGTATGAATTATGATTCATGCTTTATTATGTTTTTGCGTTAATCTTATTATAGAGTTTGTGTGATCTTGACTTTTAAGAAATCAAACAAAAAAGTTTTGTTATTATTCCACTGCAAGCAAGATCCTATCCCTCCGTGATTTTCCAACAGTAATATGTTCCTTTTATTCTATTATTATAGCTACAACTATGCATTTTATCAATTTATTGATCTATATAGCCAATTTTTTCATTAGATTTATCACACCCCTTACCACGTTAATGTTCTCTCCATCATTTAATATTCCAAACAGTTTGCGTGTATGCCTAAAGCGATTAAGTTATTCCTTAAATTTGGTACATGTCAAACATTGTTCAATGTGCTAAAAGCATCATCAGTTATCTTGATCTTAACATTTCATGTTGCAATATTTTTGTAATCTTTGTCATCATCCAATAAATAATGTCAAAATTATCTAATATGTATGACATAAACCAATCCTTGTTTGGTTTCATATGATGTGGGTATACTGTATTCAGTATCTAGTATCCACGAGTCTATAAGTTGATTGGTTAAAACATAAAGCATGTCTCCATTATTATAATTTGAATCCCTTCTCTACATTTTATTAATTGACCTTGATGAATCATTAGTTTTCCTTTCATCACTTTATGTTTTCTTATTTGAATAATCCCTCTTAAGCCAGATTGCTTATACTTATAACACTAGATTGTCATTTTACCTTTAGGCATATATCTAGAGCTCTTTTCAAACAATCCATCCTTATTCTACAAACCTTCACTTTAAGAGCTATCACTAACATTTTATCTCTATTGGTTGTGAGCCATCTTTCATACCAATTGTCTCCATGTCTAATGTAAGCATGGTCACCCAAATGTTCATAGTATAAAGGTAAAGAACAAAATAAAATCATTACTTTAACCTCACTTACAATAGGTACATCAAGCCCTAGTAGGTTACTCACTATTTGGTCAAAGACATTGATATTTTGTTTCAATTATGTTTCCTTATGCATCTTTAGCATATACAGTCTCTACTTCAGATACAACTTGTTTGTAAAAGACTTCGGCATGTATCAACTCTCTAACTTTTTTCATATCTCCACAAGAGTTGCAATATCTACAACTTGGTATATGACCTCATCTATTAGATATAGACATACAGTTATTGCTACTTGTGTCTGTAGCTCTTCCTAGTCAAGTACATCCAAATGTTCTAGCTTATTCTCACACGACCCCTTTAATACGCATTTGCTCCAACAAATCCTTCTTTATCTATTGCCTCAACTTGGATTTTTCAATTTCATTGAATTTTCCTAACTTAAACCTTAAAATCAAATTCATTGTCACCTCAACTATACTTTGATAGCAATTACTGAGAAATAATATGTAGTAAGAATACAAAAGAATGAAAGAAGCAAATAAGAACAATAAAAAAGAAATTAACAACGCTCAACCAATTGGGAATGCATATAATCTTGAAAGCAAAAACTGGTTGATTTCATTATATTAAAAATCTCTTGATGAAGATTATAAATTTCATATATATATATATATACTAGATTTATGACAAGTACATTGATATGTAAACTCTAGCTATTACAATTTAATATAAATTGTACCTTACCAAATTCAAACTAACTTAAAACAAGACTATAATAACTTTTAGAATCCTTTCTATAATTTCAATTTCACTAAAAAATCATGCTTCCAAATAAGGCTTTTTGTTGCAAACACAGTCTAGGACATGATCGTATAATTGATTATTTCTTTTTAAAATATTTATACAAGATCTAGCACACTTGTGTCCTAAATCATATAAGTCAGTATTTTTGTTCATGCATGAACATAGGTTTTGACATGTCCGTATCTTAGGCTGTACAATTCAGTGTTTCTCCTTGCATATGGGCACATGCATTGATACGTGTCAAAAAAGGTAGGCACCAAACACCATTCGGTGCCTACCAAAATTGACAAAGAGATGGTAGGCACTGTTGTGCCCACCATCTTTGAATGTTTAAGGGGATAGCTGGCCATTTGGTCAGCCATCCCATATGTTCTCCTGCCTATAAATAGGCAGGAGATGAAGCCTGAAGAGTAGCAACAAGAGCAGAAAAATATAGAGAAGTGAAGTGAGAGAGAAAAGAGAGAAAAAGAGAGAGATAAAAATATTCTGTATATTTTTGCGGGTCTAGTTTCTCCTTGTAATTCTCCAGTTTTTCAAATAGTAAAAGTCTTCTATCCTTGCCTGTGGTTTTTACCCTAATTTAGGAGTTTTCTACGTAAAATATGTGTTCATTACTATTCCCTCAGTCCTATTTGGCTCCGAACCTGCTCTAATCCGGTCAATTTTCACAACAAGTGGTATCAGAGCGAGGTCAAAAAGTTACGGTGAATATTTTGGCGTAATTCGTTCAAAGTTTCGATGAGCACAGTGAAAGTTGTTGAATAGTAACCAAAAGGTGACAACTGTTCATTCATTTTCTTTTGCATTATACTGTGCAATTACTCTAAGTCACATGTGTGGTACTATTCACGTATACGATCCTATTCAAGTGTATGGTACTATTCACATATACGACTATTCACGTATACGGTACTATTCATACATACGGATACTGTTCACGTGAAATAGTAGGAGCTAAATTCTGTTCATGATAGAAGTAATGGCAGAAAAATTTGAGATTAAGAAGTTTAATGGGAGTAATTTCTCATTGTGGAAGTTGAAGATAAAGGCAATCTTAAGGAAAGATAATTGTCTGGCGGCTATTAGTGAACGATCAGCTAGAGTCACATATAAAAAATGAAATGAGATGGATGGGAATGTTGTAGCTAATCTTCACCTAGCTTTAGCTGATGGAGTATTATCCAACATAGAGGAAAAGAAGACTGCAAAGGAAATATGGGATCACCTCACAAAACTGTACGAGGCCAAATCACTCCACAACAAAATTTTTCTGAAGAGGAAACTATACAC
>JANITX010000010.1:34175305-34187001 GCA_027564395.1 Erythroxylum ulei | reverse complement strand
ATATATCAATATGGACTATTTTGCAATTTTTAAAAATTTTAGGGACTATTTTATAAATTTAAAAAATTTCCCGAAACAGTACCCGGTACCGATACCGTTCCGTTCCAAAGTTCAATCCGGTACCGACCCCGGTACGGTATTCGTAACATAGTATCCCACATATCTCCTATCTATAAATAGGCAAGAGATGAAGAGAGCAAATATCAACAAGTAGAGAAGAAAGAGTGAGGTGAGAGAGAAAAGAAAGAGAAAGAGTGACAAAAATATTCTATATATTTTTTGATCTAGTTTTTCCTTGTAATTCTCTAGTTTTTCTTAGTAGTAAAATTCTTCTATCATTGCCCGTAGTTTTACCCTAACTTGGGAGTTTTTCACGTAAAATATGTATGTTTATTACTATTCCTTCAGTGCTATTTAACTTCGGACTTGCTCTAATCCGATCAATTTTCATAACAAGTGGCATCAAAGCGAGGTGAGAAAATAACGATGAATTTTTTGGCGTAATCTATTCGGAGTTTGGGTAAGCACAGTAAAAGTTGGTGAATAGTAACCTCATAAGGTGACAACTGTTCATGCATTTATTTTTGCATTAAACTGTGCAGTTACTGTAATTCAAGTATACAATACTATTCACGTGTATGGTATTATTTATACATGTGGGTACTATTCACATGAAATAATAGGAGCTAAATTTTATTCGTGATAGAAGCAACGACAGCAAAATTTGAGATTGAGAAGTTTAATAGGGGTAATTTCTCATTGTGAAGTTGAAGATAAAGGCAATCTTGAGGAAAGATAATTATCTAGCGGCTATTAGTGAACGGCCACCTGGAGTTACAGATGAAAAATGGAACGAGATGGACGAGAATGATGTACCTAATCTTCACCTAGCTTTAGATGATGGAGTATTATCTAGTATAGAGGAAAAGAAGACTGCGAAGGAAATATGAGATCATCTCACAAAATTATACAAGGACAAATCACTCCACAATAAAATTTTTCTGAAAAGGAAATTATACACTTTACCCATGGCAGAATCCACTTTGGTGACAAAGCACTTAAATACTTTAAATACTCTATTTTTCCAACTCACATCATTGGGACACTCAATAGAGATAAGTGAACATGTGAAACTTCTACTCCAAAGTCTACCAGATTCATATGATCAACTCGTCATTAATTTAACAAACAACATAGACACTCTAGTCTTCGACAATAATGCGGCTGGTATTTTAGAAGAAGAGAGTCGGTGTAAAAGTAAGGAAGACAGGCTAGCAAATTCGTAACAAGTGGAGGCTTTGGCGGTGACGAGAGCGAGATCAATGGAATGTGGCCCAAGTAGGAGTCATAGTCATGGTAGGTCAAAATCTAAGAGTAAGAGGAATTTCAAGTGCTACAATTGTGGCAAGAAAGGGCACCTTCTTTAGGATTGTTGGAACCTGAATAAGAAAGATTCTATTCCTCAAGGAAATGCGGCAAATACTTCAAATGATGGAGGTGCAATGGTCTGTGAAGCAGCAACGGCTATTGGAGGTAAGAGAAGATTTGTTGATGTATGGCTTCTTGATTCAGCAGCTACTTTTCATATAACCTCTCGAAGAGAATGGCTCCATCAGTATGAATCTGTCTCTAAGGAATCTGTGCATAGCTGTAATGATCAAGCTTTGAAGATCGTTGGTATAGGCACCATCAAGTTAAAGATGTATGACGGGACAACTTAGACTATTGTAAAAGTGCGACATGTGGAGGGCCTGAAGAAGAATTTGTTGTATGTAGGACAACTGGATGATCTCGGTTTCAGATCTGAGATTCAGAACAAGATCATAAAAGTGATTAAAAGAGCGTTGGTATTTATGAAAACAGAAAAGATTGTTGCAAATCTTTACATGCTGAAGGGAGTAACTTTGCAAGAAGGAGAGGCATCCGTTGTAGTGACTAGTCCAGATGACAAATCTGCAATGATGTGACATAAAAAGCTTGGACATATGTCAGAACAAGGAATGAAGATATTTGCAAAGAAGAATCTACTTTTAGGTCTCACAAAGGTATCACTACCCTTCTGTGAGCGTTGCATTGTGAACAAGCAACATCGATTGAAGTTAAACACAACAAAGTTCATAAGCAAAGAAATTCTAGAATTTATTTACTCTGATGTATGGCAAGCACTAGTCACATCCCTAGGAGGAGCAAATTTATTTGTATCATTCATTGATGATTATTTGAGGATATGTTAGGTGTTTCCTATCAAGATAAAGGTAGATGTGTTTTTAACTTTCAAATTTTACAAAATGCTGGTGGAACTCGAATCTGGTAAGAAGATCAGGTGTTTACACTCAGATAATGGGGGCGAATATACTGGGAAAGAATTTGATGAATTCTGCAAGCAAGAAGACATCAAAAGGCTATTCACGACGGCATACACTCCTCAACAAATAGAGTAGCAGAGCTAATGAATAGAACTCTATTGGAAAGAACAAGATTGATGTTGAGAACTGCAAGCTTAGATAAGAATTCTAGGCAGAAGCAGGCAATACCGATTGTTATATGGTGAATCGAGCTCCATCTACTGCAATTGAGTTGAAGACATCGATGAAGATGTGGATTGGTAAACCAGTGGATTATTCCAACCTCCATATATTTGGAAGTCCAACCTATGTGATGTTTAATGCCCAAAGAATTGCAAAGTTGAATCCAAAATCTAGAAGATGCATTTTCTTAGGGTATGCTAAAGGTGTGAAGGGGTATCATTTGTAGGATCCCACTGCCCACAAGATTGTTATCAATAGGGATGTTATCTTTACAGAAGATAAGGATTAAGAGCAAGCAAAAAATGTTGGCACTATACAAAAGAATCTAGAAACTATAATAGTACAAGTAGATAGGGAAGTTGCTCAAAATGATTCTTCTGAAGCTGCACCAGAGCACAAGGAGGAAGAACCAGTTGAATACGATGTTCCAGATACTAGGAGAACAACTCGTATAAGAAGAGCACCGAGCTGGCACTCAGATTATATTATGGAGAGCAATATTGCATATTATCTTTTAATTGAGGATGGAGAGCCATCAACTCTTCAAGAAGCAATGAATAGTTTAGATGCATCTCAGTGGATGGCAACAATGCAGGAAGAAATTGAAGCTCTACATAAGTATAAGACATGGGAGTTGGTATCACTACCACAAGGAAGAAAGAGGAAGGTATTGATTGTAATGAAATATTTTCGCCTGTGGTTCGACTCACTACAGTTCCAATAGTTTTGGCAATGTATGCTATATTTGACTTGCATATTGAGCAATTAGATGTGAAAACTGTATTTCTTCATAGAGATCTTAAAGAAGAAATTTATATGCTCCAGCCAGAAGGTTTTGAAGAAAAAGGGAAAGAGATTTGATCCCTTCATCATGAGTCTTAGATACAGCAGACTGAATGCAGACCCTTGTGCATATTTCAAGAGATTTGAGAAAGATGATTTTATAGTCTTGTTGTTATATGTAGACTACATGTTGGTAGCAGGCCTTAATAATGATCGTATCAAAGAATTGAAGGCATAGTTAGCTAGAAAATTTGAAATGAAGGACTTGGGATCACCAAACAAGATTCTAGGGATGCAAATTCACCGAGACAGAAATAATAAGAAGATTTGGCTTTCTCAGAAGAATTATTTGAAGAAGATCTTACGACAATTCAACTTACAAGATTGTAAGTCAATTTATACCCCTCTTCCTGTTAATTTCAAGTTATCCTCAAGTATAAGTTCTAGCAATGAAGAAGAGATGATGGAGATGTCTCTAGTACCATATGCATCAGTATTGGGGAGCCTAATTTTTGCTATGATTTGTACAAGACCAGACATTGCACATGTAGTGAGAGTAGTGAGTAGATATATGGCAAATCCTGGTCGAGAGTATTGGAATACTGTTAAGTCATATATATCAAAGGAACCTTAGATGTTAAATTATGTTATGGAGGATCAGATTTTACTGTCAAAAGATATATTGATGCTGATTATGCAGGTGATCTTGATAAAAGTAAATCCACTACAGGATATGTGTTTACGCTAGCAAAAGGAGTCGTGAGCTAGGTTTCAAAACTGCAGTCAATTGTGGTTACGTCAACAACGGAAGCAGAATATATAGCAATTACACAAGCTGGTAAAGAAGCAGTGTGGTTGAAGACGTTGTTGGAAGACTTGGGAATAAATAAGAGAATATTACTCTGTATTGTGATAGTCAGAGTGCTTTTCATCTTGCAAAGAATCCAACATTTCATTCAAAGACAAAGCACATTTGAGTTCAATATCACTTCGTTCTTGAGAAAGTGAAAAAAGGAACAGTGGACATGCAAAAAATCATACAATGGATAACTTGACAGATTTTATGATAAAAGCAATCAATAGTGACAAGTTTATGTGGTATCGATCCTCGTGTGGCCTGACAGAGACATAAGCAACATGAAGTGGTAAGGTAGCAAGAACAGTGTGAAGATTTGATTGACTCTCAATCAAATCTTCAAGTGGGAGAATTGTCAAATATGGTAGGCACCGAAAAGTTGACAAAAGAAAAAGGATAGCTGGCCACCTGCCTATAAATAGGTAGGAGATGAAGAGAGCAAATATCAACAAGCAGAGAAGAGAGAGTGAGGTGAGAGAGAAAAGAAAGAGAAAGAGTGACAAAAATATTGTGTGTATTTTTGGGTTTAGTTTTTATTGTAATTCCCTAGTTTTTCTTAGTAGTAAACTTCTTCTATCCTTACCCTGGTTTTTACCTTAATTTGGGAGTTTTTCACGTAAAATCTATGTGTTCATTACTATTCCTTTAGTTATATTTAGCTGCGAACTTGCTCTAATTCGGTCGATTTTTACAACAAAATATTTTAATTGCAAAGATTTCAGGGTCTTTTCATTTTTTCTAAACGTAATACTTCTTTTCCCATACTACTATGATTCTTTCACCTGTTTCATCCATAAAGCTGCACTCTTTTATATCAGAAAGTTCTTAAGACAATAACATAATAAGAATTTTGGGGACAACCTCAATCTTTCCAAGTTTCTGTTTGGTTAGTTGACTTGAAACTGAAGTGATTGCACTTCTTTTTACATGATCATATTGTTGGGCATTGGAAACTTAACAACGTACATTGCTCTTAACTGAAGTGATTCACTCCTCGAAGCAATGTTAAAGGAAATGAGAACTGTTAGAATATATTTTATATATTCCTTGTTTGGTTTTGGCATTTTAAAATGGACATATAAGAAAATTGAAATTATTATACGGATTGCTGAAGATGTGCATTAAGTGGACGTTGAGTCTTGGATTGGGCTCTTTTGACTTGGTTGAATTGGTATCATACATGTCCATAAGCAATTAGCATAAATCTCCTAATTTAGTGTTGCACAGATCTTTGATTTATAATAGAAGTCCATCTTAAATATAAATGTTGTCTAGATCACGGTGGAATCTTAAAAAAATAATAAAACAAGTGATCTCCTGGTTGTTGTGGAAGTCTATCAAAACATGCATGTGAAGAATCCTAGTGGATGTAGTGTGGCAACTGAAGATAGCGTTGGTGTATTGTTGATTGTTGCATTGGTCACGTGTGGGAAAATAGGGAAACTTGCTGGCTGCGCACTTTGGTTCTTTTATTAATTGAATATTGTGTCTCACCTTGCATAGACAGTGGAAGTAGCCTGCGTGGATTATGTGGTTGAGGTGAAGGTCACATGAGGTTTTAAAAAATTACATTGGTTGTGAATTGAAAGTAGATTGATTGGCTGCGCATGGTACTTTTGGGCTGAGTATTGTTTTATGGTTGATATACGTGTGAAGCAGTGAGCGTGTGCCTCTTGAAATTGTTTTGTGAGTAAGGAGAATATTATCTTCAGTGATGTGTGGACTGCTTATTACTTGAAGCAACACCATGACTTATTCTTGTGAAGAAAGAATCAACTATGAAGAAAGTTTTCAGCTGGGTTATTTTGAGGAGATAAATCTATAGGGAAGTCTTCGTTTGTCTCAAGTATTTTGATATTTAATTTTCAGTTGATTAAATACTTGAGCTATTTTTATTTATTATTGTTTTGAGTGAAAGTAGTTAGAAAAATCCTCTGACGAGGTTAACATGAGTCGGTCGTGTTATTAGGTGTGAAAATCTTTCACAGGTAGTGAGGTTAAGAGGTAGTTACAAAGATTGAGTGGTGTTGTATTAAGACAATCTTATGTAATTCTATTGAACTATTGTGAAAGTGATTAATCTAGGTAAGGGCCCCGCAGACGTAGGCAAAGTGTACCAAACTGTGTTACCAAATTTTGGTGTTTTTATTATTTCATTTTTGCGTAGTTTATTCTGTTCATAGAAAAGGAAATTTTGGAAAGTTTGTGAATTAATTAACCTCTTTGGTTTTTCAATTGGTATCAGAGCAAGGTCATTGATTCAGAACTTGATAGCAAGTTAGTACAGATCCTAGATTCGCAGACATGGCTACGAGAGAGGGTGCGTCAATCAGCAGACCACAACTAAAGGATGGATCTAATTATCCAGCATGGAAATCCCAGAGGAAAGTCTTCATTTAAGCTTAGGGCAAGAGAGCCTAGCATTCACTGATGATAAAGGAGAGGCAGTTTAGAAAGATCCAACTGAATGGACAAGAGTGGAAGAAGAAAGTGCACTGGGAAATTCACAAGCAATGCATGCGATATTCAGTGCTATTGATGAAGGACACTTCTCAATGATTTCAACATGTGAATCGGCAAAAGAAGTATGGGATGCCTTGCAAACCATTCATGAATGATCAAAGTCTGTGATAGCGTCGAAACTACAAATGTTAGCCGTGCGGTTTGAAGAGCTAAAAATGGATGAGCATGAGACTATTGGAGACTTTCATGAAAATTTAAGAGATATTGCAAATCAAGCTCATCAACTGGGGAAGAAATACTCCAACGTGAATCAAGAAAACGTTGAGATTGCTACCTCCAAGATTTATCCCAAAAATTACAGCAATAAAGGAGGCTCACGACATTGATAATCTGTCAATGGAAAAAGTTATTGGAATTCTTACAAATTTTGAGATGAATCTCTTAAGAGGTAAGCAAGAAAGAAGCAAAGGATTGACACTACAGATGGAAACTAGAAAAAGTATGAACAATGTGGAAGATGAATCAGATGAAAACGAAGACATGATTCTACTCACACGAAATTTCGGTAAATGGCTAAAAAGAATGAAGAAGGACAAACCCAACTTTTGACAATGTGGTGGAAGTTCATCAAGTAACAACCTAAGACAACAAGTCAAAATACAAAAGGGAGAACGGAAGGCAAGAAGAATTTAGTGTCATGAATGTCAGGGGTTCGGACATATTCAATCTGAATGTGCCAATACGTTGAAGAAACAAAAAGGAAAGTCCTTCACAAGCACCTAGAGTGAAAATGATTCTGAGAGTGATTTCGATAGTGAAGAAGAAATAGCAAACAATGTTGCGTTGGTTGCATTACATAGCAAAAGTCCAGTTACTTGCTTAACATTAACTGAGAAGGAAGTAACTGAAGGCCGAAAAGGGAGAAAATTTCAAAAACAATTCAGCTTGGTATTCAATATCAAACTATGAAAGTGACAGACGTTGCCTTGATGATAAAAATGGGAATATTTACAAGGATTAAAAGGCTATGTATGAAAAATGGGTGAAAACGTGTAAAAAGAGTGAAAGATTGAAGGAAGAGAATCTTTGCGTGAAAAACATCATACAAGAATTAGAAAAGAAGCTGATGTTGACGTCGAATGAGCTTGGTAAAGCTAGAATGAAATTGATAAGTACTGAAAAGGGATTGAGAATGTTGAATGGAGACACGGAAAAACTGGATAAGTTGATAGAAACTGGTAAGGCTAAAGGGAATTTCGAAGGCATAGGCTATAAAGGTGAGTGTTCAAAAGTTAATGAAGAAAATTCTAATATGTTCAGATTAGCCAAAGAGGTGGAAGCGCAGAAAAAGAGTCGAAGATTTATACCCACATGTCATTTTTGTGGAGTTGTTGGGCATATAAGGCCAAGGTGTTATCAGTTGCTACAGATGCTGTTTGAAAGAAGACAAGGTCAAAAAAGTATACACATTTCACAAAAATTTCAACATCAATCATCAATATCTAAATGTTTTTGGGTAAAAAGAAGTGAACTGTAAGCTCTCGTAGTTTGTACATCAATGAAGGCAACTTTACAACATGGTTTGTATTTTGATAGTGGATGCTCACATCATATAACGGGGGGAAAGACCTACTTGATTGATTATTAGAATTACATGGATGGTCCTGTGACTTTCAGAGATGGAAAGAAAGCTTCCGTGATTGGTAGAGGAACATTATGCGTGGATCGTTTGCCTCCTCTCAAGAATGTGCTTCATGTCGATGGATTAAAAGTAACTCTGGTAAGTATAAGCCAACTATGTGATGATAGTTTGCTAGTTAAATTTATAAGTGATGAATGCAGGGTACTTACTAAACAAGGTGAATGTATTGTGAACGGTAAGCGATCAGCTGATAATTGCTACATGTTGCAAGTCATGATTATGTGTAAGTCAGCCACTCATAAGAATAACATTGATTTATGGCATCAAAGGCTTGGGCATTGATTTATGGCATCAAAGGCTTGGGCACGTGAATTTTGATCTTATAAGCAAATTGACAAAATTAGAGGTTGTGAAGGGTTTAGCCAAAATGAACAAAGAATGAAAATCAATTTACATTGCGTGTTAGATGGGAAAACAGCTAAGAGTGCCACACAAGAGGGTAATGTTACCAAGAATAAAGCAAGGCTAATAGCTCAGGGATATTCTTAGGTAGAAGGTATCGATTTCGACATTTGCACCGATGGCACAACTTGGATCGATCAGATTACTATTGGGCATAGCATGCATAAAAGGTTTTAAACTTTATCAGATGGATGTAAAGAGTGCTTTTTTGAATGGGTTTATACAGGAAGAAGTCTTTATGGAGCAACCGAAAAGTTTCATTGATTCAGCCCATGCAGAGTATGCCTACAAACTAAAGAAAGCACTTTATGGACTCAAACAAGCACCAAGGGCCTGGTATGAAAGACTCACTCAATACCTTATCAAGCAAGGATTTAAACGAGGTAGTGTTGACAAAACCTTGTTTATTAAAAAGTTCAAATCTGATTTTGTGATAGCTTAGATTTATGTTGATGATATTGTGTTTGGTGCTACATGTTTAAAGATGGTCGAAGAATTTGTTAAGTTAATGATATCTGAATTTGAAATGAGTATGGTGGGTGAGTTAAACTTCTTTTTAGGTATGCAAGTGAAACAAGTGAAGGATTGAATTTTCATATCACAATCCAAATATGCTAGCAACATAATAAAGAAGTTCGGTCTTAAGAAAGCTAGACATGCAAGAACACCTATGAGTGTCTCAATGAAACTAAACAGAGATGAGAATGGGAAAAGTGTTGATGACAGTTTATATCGTAGCATGATCAGCAGCTTATTATACTTGACTGCAAGTAGGCCAGATATCTGCTATAGTGTTGGTGTATATGCTCGCTATCAAGCGAATCCAAAAGAAACACATCTAACAGCGGTCAAGAGGATTTTCAGATATGTAAGTGGAGCATCGAATTTTGGAATATGGTATACATCAGATTCAACATCTTATCTAGCTGGATACAATGATGTGGATTGGGCTGGAAATTTAAATGATCGCAAAAGTACTTCAGGAGATTGTTTCTTTTTGGGAAACAATATGATCTCTTGGTACAGCAAGAAGCAAAATTCAATCTCACTCTCAATTGCTGAGGCTGAATACATAGTTGCAGGTAGCTGTTGTTCATAGCTGCTTTGAATGAAACGGATGGTAGAGGATTATGGGATTGATCAAAACGAGTTAACAATTTTATGCGACAATAAAAGTGCAATAGATATTTCGAAGAATCTGATTCAACATTCACGGACAAAACATATTAATCTTCGGTATCACTTTATTCGGGAGCTCGTGGAAAGCAAGGCAGTCATCTTATCTCATGTGTCTACCGAAAAGCAGTTGGCGGATATTTTCACGAAACCTCTTGATGCGGTAAGGTTTGAACATCTTAGAGGAGCTTTGGGACTCTCTGCCCTTCATTATTAGTCACTTTTATTTTTCAAAAAAGAAATTAGTTTTCAAAAAAAATGAAAAAGAAATTAGTTGTTTTAAAAAAAGAGAACGCAGCGTTTTCACCTAAGGGACTTAAAATCCGTAACTTAGCTTCATTCTTAGCACTCCACGCACGCTCTCTGCTCCTTCAAGCAAGTCACGCCCCTCTTCTCTACTCCAGCATTCATCTTGGCTTTGGCTTTGATTTTCTTCAGCTCATCAGTCCTTCGGTGTCGTTGCTAGATCTTACGCACGTTAATTCCGCATCTATACTTGTGAGTTGGTCCTTTTGAACTCTTTAGCCCATCAACACGCAATCCACGATTGCCATTCCACAGGAGAAAATTACTTCAATCTCAGCAGCGGTGGTGGTTCATCGTAGTCGGTGTTCTCCATCTGGTACTGCCTTTCTCTTCACCTTATTAACTGATTCGGTTGTGATTGAAACTGAAGAATTATGGTTCACTCTCTTGCATTATGATTGGATCTGTGGATTTTGCTGCTTTAATTGACTAATTGCGTTGGACGTTACTATTTTGCTCTCTGATTTGTTGAATCTGAACTGATTGACGTTGAAGCCTCCTAGTTTACTGATTGAGTTTTGGCTGATTGTGGTCTGTGACTTTTTGTGGTGGATTGGAGTCTCAATACTTGCTGGTTATTGATTTTTGAGCTGATTGGGTTCTTGATTGCCTGTGCTTGCAATTTACTGCATTGTTGACTTTTGACCGATTGAAATTGGAGTACGGGAAAAAAAAGGAAAAGGTTTTATTCTCAGTTTCTGAGAAAAAGGCAGCAGCTCCTACGAGACGTTTAAGTCGCTTGTAATTTAATCCGGCATTTGGCAGAAGTTTTACCGGGGTAGGGTCTTCTTCGGCAGTACCTATTGACATTCCGGGTGTCCAGGATAAAAATGATCCTGTTGACGATGTTACTCGGGTGATAGAATCCATGGTGGAACAATCAATTTTAGATTTCGAAGCACCTCCTCCGGCTCAATCTGTTCCACCGCCAGTACCTCCTCTAGCTTCGAGAAAGCGTACAAAAAAATCATACAATAAAACGTCACAGGTTATAAAATCTTTTCGTGACATTTTTTAAACGTCACGAAAAGTTCTAATCTTTTGCGACGTTCTATCAAGTTGTCATAAATTTATAAGAATTATTACGACGTTTAATCGATAAAACATCACAAAATAAAAGTCGCGACGTTTTGTTATATAAAACGTCGCGGTTACCGTGCCGTAGTTAAAACATTCAGCCTTTGAGGAGCGTAAACAATTGGTTTTCTTAAAACAGTCTACTTGAGATTCTTCCTTAGAAGACCGAAGGGCTGCCTCTCTCTTGCCTCCCCCCTTCCCCCTCCCCCGGTCATCGCTCTGCGTTCGCTTCGTTTTCTTCCTCCTCCAGATCTGCTCCGTCGTCCTCCGTGTGTGCGGCTCGTACCGTCCTCTGTCTCGTGTCGTGTCGCCTCGTCCTCTGTCTCAGCCTCGTCGTCATTTTTCTCGTGTGTGCGTCTCATGCACCTCATCCTTTGTCTCTCCTTTTCTATGTTAAAAAGAC
>JANITX010000010.1:34164842-34175205 GCA_027564395.1 Erythroxylum ulei | reverse complement strand
GAGACCTTGCACAATTTGATTGATCACAAATTCTGAAATTCACGATTCTAGCCCTCACAGGGTAACGGGATGTTACACAACAGCTGTCCTTAGGATCAACAGACCTGTATATATACCCTTAACTCTGTATATATCAAAGTGTGATGAAATAAACATTTCTTCATCAACATAAAATTCTTGTTTTTCATTAAGGACAATTTAATTATGTAAAATCGTCACAGTCACTCAAGAATGTATCTCCTTATTTGTCACGTGTGCATTTCAGCAAGTATGGTGATGGGAGTCGTGTATTCTCAACAGCATCATAGACAAATTCTTCCCTGTCAATTGATCATCAAGAGTACGTCAGGAATCAAATGACATCCTAGAAATCTTTCAGCTTATATTCTTCTGTAATACCAAACTAAGAAAAGAAATGAAGTTAACCATCCTGATCAGTGGCACCTATAAATAGAGCTCCAATGGCTTCAAGTTCCTCACATCAAAACACAATTATCTCATAATGATGGTTGTATAATTGATCCTTAGACTTGATATTATTAAGATATCTGATGTGAAAATTACTGTGTTTTGATGTTATTTATAAATTGTCATAGGATAATTCAGTCGGTAGTACTTGGATACAATATGAATCATACAAAGTGTTGAGTAAGTCAATAAAGGATTCGTCACTCTAAAGTAATTAGAGAGAATGTTCTACTATTCTTGATTAGTAATGATTTATGGAATTGCCAGAGTGAATTGACTTTTGAAAAGGTATTTTCAAATTTTAATTATAAATCAATTACTAATTAGTAAGAATGAACGTGATTGGATGAAAAGAATAGACATAATATATATACTCTGTCCAATTGGAACATTGAATGACGAAAGGATTAAATTATACATCATAATTATACATGAACAGGTTAAGTCAATCACTTTGACATTTCTGATATTTGGATAATCATGACTTGTTGCTAGACGTCAATCATGATTTCTGATTATAAATTGTTTAATTGGAGAATTAAAGATAAATTACAAGAAGTTTTAATTTATCTAATTCTAATTGTGAATTAGAATTATAATTTATAATCATTGCCAATTTATTAGGAAACCAATAGGTCACACATTAAAGAGCAATTTGTGAAAGAAAAATCAATTTAATTAAGTTGGACTTAATTATAAAGTTTGAAAAACTTTCGGATCAAATAAGAGATATTTGATTTTATTAAAATTAAATTAATTAGAATTAGATTTTAATTATAATTAAAGAAATTTAATTTTAATTAAAGACCCTAATGATTTTTCTATTTAAATAAAGGAATAACATTAAGAAGCTAGCACTTTTGTCTTCTTCCTCTCATATCAGTCTTAAGAATTGCTCTGTGGATACTATCAGAGGCTGGACAATTAAATAACTCATAATTGATCATTCAGAAAAGGTTTCAAAGGTTTTTCAACAGGAAGACAAATAAGGTACAATTTCTATTTCATTTTGTGTTTTATTCAAGTTTATTCAATTATCAAGATCTATTAGAAATCCATAAATAGTGTTATTTTACGCTGTGCTCGTAATTTGATCACAGTTGGATCCCAACAATGGTATCAGAGCATCCTTTAATTATTTATCTTGAACTAGAGGCTATTTTTATTGATGTTGATTAAAAAATTTTAAGGTTTTAAGATTTTCAATATGTTTATCTGCGAATGTTCTTCTCTGTTTTGATTTTGAATAATTGACAAGAATGAGGTTTATGCAATCTGGGGCATCTTGTTTTTGCATTATGGAATCTTGCTTAAGCATGCTTTGAATGTTTCCACAATTATTTTTATTTTGCTCCTGGAATATTGAAGAATGCTCACATATGATATGTTCTGTATTTGCGTATATTATGGTTTCTGAAACTTAATTATGCATTTACGCACTACCTGGGTTTATGCACGATAACATCTAGAAATTTCTTTTTTGTGATTTATGTTTCTGGAATACCCACGTATAGATTCTAAAACAAATTGATTTGCATCTACCTTGTTTTGTTTATGTTTACGTGTGTTCCCTATTTCTACTATTGTGTTTGCTTGTCAGTGTTTATTGCATTTAAAGATTATACAAACAAGTGGTTTAAAAACCATTTGAGAAATGTCTCACCAATGGCAAAACGCTGCTGGTAATAGTGGATCGGTCCTTTTATGTTTTTCGATTATTGAATTTGAAGATGAGTACCACCAACCTAACATTGAGGAGCACCATGGATGCTAATAAGCTGACTGGACCCATCTTTTGGACTGGTTATGAAACTTAAGAATAATTCTTAGGTAAGAAAAGAAGTTATACGTTCTTGATACTCCTGCTCCATCAGAACCTTGTTTAGATACAACTGATGAAGATTGGGAGAAATTATGTTAATGGCGTTGAACAAGCTACATGTGTGATATTCGTTAGCATGTCTCCTGAAGTTCAGAGGCAATATGAGAACATGAATGCACCTACTATGATATTGCATTTCAAGGAATTATTTGGTGCACAAAGTAGGGTGAAGAGATACCAAATCTCCAAGGCATTGTTTCAATGCAAGATGATAGAAGGATCTTCAGTCAACCTACATGTACTGAAGATGATTGGGTATATTGAAAAATTGGCCCAATTAGGTTTTGTCATGGATTACAAATTAAACGTTGATCTGGAGCTGCAGTCTCTAAGTTCGAGTTTTTCACAGTTCGTTATGAACTTCAACATGAACCAGAAGGACATGACATTGCCTGAACTATTCAACATATTCAAGACTGTAGAAGGGTGCCTTAAGAAGGAAGCCAGTTCTGTACTTGTTATCGGTTCTTCCAAAAGCAAGAAAAAGGACTTTAAGAAGAATAAGAACAAAAAATAGAAGGCTTCTACTAACGTAGTAAAGGTTAAAGGAGGTGTCAAGAAGAAGAGCGATGACAAGGGCACATGTTTTCATTGATTCGCAGAGTCAACTGACATTGGAAAAGGAACTACCTATCTTATCATGCTAGCCTGAAAGATAAGAAGCTTAAGGAAACTGTCTCTTTAGGTACGTATATAATTGAGATTAATCTTTCTACTTCTGTTCCACATAATTGGGTATTAGATACTGGATGTGATTCTCATATTCGTAATAACATGCAGATGTTAATATGGAATAGATCATTGAAGAAAAGCGAAGTGAACCTGCCAGTTGGCAATGGAGAAAGAGTTGCTACATTAGCTGTAGGAACTTATAGTTTAACTTTACCCTTTGGCCTTATATTGGAACTTGATAATTGTATTATGTTCCTATTATTACAAGAAACACCATTTCTATTTTTTATTTGTATTTGAATTAATTTGTCTTTGTAATTAAGAATAAAAGTTGTTTTTTTATAAAGATGATGTTTATTATAGATCTAGATTACTTACAAATGGTTTGTATGAGTTAGATCTTGAAAGTCTAATTCTTACTAAAGAAAATTAAGTAACCAAACTTCTTCTTATTTATGACATTGTAGGTTAGGTTATATCAATAAAACTATAATCACAAAATTACATAAAGAAAAAGATATTTGGATCCTTTTGATTATGAATCATATGAAACTTGTGATGGTCAAGCTCTCTCGCCGTGATGGTCAACCTTTTGAGAATCCATCCCTGTATCGCAGCTTGGTTGGTGCTCTGCAGTACCTATGCAACACCGGACCAGACATTAGCTTTATGGTCAATAAGCTAAGTCAATTTCTTTCACATCCTCTCACTCCACACTGGATAGCCCTAAAACGAGTTTTACGTTACCTGAAGGGAACATCAGATCTAGGGTTGCTGTTCCGATCGTCATCCTCTCCTCTTGATCTTCAGGCGTTCAGCAACTCTGATTAGGCCAGCTCTCCCGATGACCAGAAGTCCACAAGCGGTGGCTGTGTCTTCCTAAGGGACAACTTAGTCTTCTGGAGCTCTAAAAAGTAGACTGTTGTGGCCCGTTCCAACAATGAAGCCGAATGCAAGGCTCTCTCTCAGCTCTCCACTAAAGTGCTATGGTTATCCTGTTTTCTCTCGGAAATTGAGTTTAAACCTCCACGACCACCTATTCTATGGTGTGACAACAATGATGCACGATCTCCCTCTCAAAATCCAGTCTTTCACTCTCGAACTAAGCATATAGAGATTAACATACATTTTGTGAGGGACAAAATAGCAGAAGGGCTTCTAGAGGTAAGATATATGAACACTGTTGACCAGATCACCGACTTGCTCACTAAACCACTCACTGCCGCTCGGTTTCAAGAGTTAACTTTCAAACTCAACCTAGTATCAAATCCTAGGTATCGTTTGAGTGGGAGTGTAAAGGACTCAAATCAACTACAAAAGACCTTAGGCCAAGAAAATTGTAATAGGCCTGGAAACATAAACATGAGTCCATCTGCAGACTAGAACAAGCTAATATCCAAGACTACCAAATTTTATCTAGATATTCCTTCCCAACAAACTACTAGCTGTAAATAACAAATTATGTTATATCAGTAGAATAATCTGTTCAAATGAACAGTCTAGAATTTCACAAACATCTTGTAAAAATTATTCTCATAGCAAATGAAATAAACAAGCGAAAAGCTTTACACATCATATTCATCTTTATTCAGAGACCAGATCTTTTGTCTCGTTTTACTCTGTCTCATAAAATCTCAGCCATTTATTTTGCGGGCCCCATGTGGGTCCCATGCGGAACCCACATAAATAAACGGCTGAGATTTATTGGACACAATAAAACACCATAATATTGGACAGGAGATATGGACTCCTTTATTCAACTTGCTTCAGTTATCACATTTAGATTACGTCTCAAATAATCATCAAAAGTACGTCAGGAATCAAATGGCACGTCCTAAAATTTATTCCCTTTCGGCTTATATTCTATCATATGGCAACGAAATGAAAAATAATAAGAACTATATTCAGCTGACCACCCCCGAATGACCTCTATAAATACACCTCCAGTGGCGTCAAGTTCCTCGCAGCAAAACTTTTGCAACTCTTTGAGCAGAAGTTCCCTAGACTCCTACTGTCTTCTGTTAGTCTCTGAAATATTCACAGCATGGATATAGTCACGAGTTTGGTTGCAGAAAAGCCAGTGGTGATCTTTAGCAAGAGTACTTGTTGCATGAGCCACTCCATTAGGGCGCTCATATGCAGCTTTGGAGCTAATCCTACAGTTTATGAGTTGGATCAAATTCCAAATGGGCAACAGGTTGAGAGTACATTACAACAACTGGGGTGTCAACCAAGCGTACCGGCGGTGTTCATCGGGCAGCAGTTTGTCGGTGGTGATCAGCAGGTGATTAGCCTGCAAGTGAGGAATCAGCTAGGAACAATGCTGAGGAATGCAGGAGCAATTTGGATTTGAATAACTAATACTATAGTACTGATTTCTTAGGCTTAAACCCTATATAATGCTGCTACTTCTAATCAAGCTAGCTAAATATTTCAGCAGGTGTTTTCTTTTCCCGATGTAGTGTGAAGTGCTGAGGACCAGTCTATACATACCTGATAGAGTCTATCTATCAATAAAACTCCTCTTCTTCTTTTTTTTTATTTTTTGGTTTGTCTTTCCTGAGAGAAACCTGAAAACTTTTCCTGATGCTGGTTCGTATCATTAACTAAAGTTACTAGATCCTACATGCATACTATAGTCTTGTGTGTTGTTCTGAATAAAAACATATTTTTGTTACTGCAGAATGGTTACTTTGATCAATAGCTTCAGAAATTGATTCAACACGCTAATCCTCGATCTTTTTCATTCTACTACTGCAAGTACTGAATGATATAAGCGATAAATAGAGCAATTTTGAATGAGAACAAGTTAATGCAAAACATCAAAAAAATCTGATAATGTACTCTTTGAAACGATGAGTTCAGTCACATAAATATTTTATATTAATTTAATCCTACTTTGATGTTTTAAAATTAAAAATAGCATTTTATCTATATTAGGTGGCCTATACTTTATTTCGGTATAAAAGATCAGTATAAATCTAAAATATAATTAGTTAATAATTAAGAAGAATAAATATGTGTGAACATATCTCATCCCTAAATATCTTTGGATTGGATATAGTTTTACCCTTTCCGTAGTAGTAAGCAAAGAATATCCTTAATGTTGAGTGTTGCAAACCTTGGTCTTTGGACTTATAAACCATTAATAATAAAAATTAATATTGTAAAATTGATAAATAATTCAAAATCCACGGTCAACTAGGTGTATAATTAGCATTTTTCAACTTAATTAACTATCAAGCAATGTTTACCTAAGCTCTACATGAAACTGTAGTATAAAATATGATTCTATAGTCTACTATGCAAAACTAATTTCTAGTTTTAGATAAGAAATAGGTTTTTGGGGATTTGGATAATACTAATCTACTTGATTTAATCATGTGCTCAACGGAAAGAGCATTCGTTCATCACGAGCTGTTTCCAAGTTGCACAATGTGTAGAAGTCAACTAGGTAGGTCCTGAAGAGATTCTTTCTTCTTTGTATGACTTAAAATGATGATCTCTTCTTCTTTTTTTCAAATTTCTCCTTTTTCTTCGCCGCCCTCTTGCATGTCAGCTTCCGTGGAATCTTTGTCAAGGAGGAAAAGAAGACACAACTTGGTTAAACCCAAATTCTTTCTCCATCTCAGCAGAGCTCTAAAGGAAAGAAATAGCTCTTACACTAGTCGAAGAACACAAAAGAAAACCCAGAAAACATTGGGAAAAAAAGACAAGAGTTGAACAAGTTTATCATATGATGTCACTAGTAGCTGTCAGCAACCACATCACACGTGCTTCTGAAAGAAATCGAGTTGTGAGATCAATGTAAACTATAAGCATAAATGAACAAAGATATGGAAGATATTTATTATTCGATCACGAAATTCCGAAAGAAATAGTGGACATTGGAATGTTAAGGACAATTTAACTATACAAGATCATTACAGCTATTTGAGAATATAACTACTTATTTATCACGTTGTGCATTTTGGCAAGTATGCTGATGGGAATAGTTATTCTCTACAGAATCATAAACAGATACATGATTGTCAAATAATGATCAAGGGTAAATCAAATGACATATCTTAAAACTTTATTCTCTTTCAGCTTATATTCTATCGTAATACCAAACTAAGAAAAGAAATGCAGCTCACCATCCTGATGAGTGGCCGTCTATAAATAGATCTCCAACGGTGTCAAGTTCCTCACATCAAAACACTCCAACTCTCTAACAAGTTTTTACACACTCATATCGCCTGCTCCGTATTACCCTTCATAACAATGGATGCTTCGATTATGAGGTTGATTGCTGGGAGGCCAGTAGTGATCTTCAGCAAGAGCACTTGTTTCATGAGCCACTCCATTAAGGCACTGATAAGTAGCTTTGGAGCTAATCCTACAGTTTATGAACTCGATCAGATTCCAAATGGACAACATGTAGAGGAAGCATTGCGGCAGTTGGGGTGTCATCCAAGTGTACCGGCAGTGTTCATCGGGCAACGGTTTGTTGGTGGTGATCAGCAGGTCATGAGCCTGCAAATCAAGAACCAGCTCGGCGCTTTACTGAAGAATGCAGGAGCAATCTGGATTTGAAAGTATATATAACTAATTTCCATGTTCAAATTAACACCTCAATGCTGCTATTCTAAACAAGGAGAGCGTAATAAAGTTCCTCTGCGGATGTAATGTGAAGTGCTGAGAACCAGCCATGCATTGGTGCTTGATAGATCGAGTCTATCTAAAATGTGAACTCTTTTCTCTATTAGTATTATAGTAGTACTTCCTGATATAAACATGATAATTTTTCTTCAGGTTTGTATATAAGTAAATTACTAATACAAGCTATAGGAGACGAATAGCTACATGTGTACCATAGTCTTCTGTTGAATTGAATAAAGCTATATTTAGTTGTTAGAAGGTGAATTATAGTTTCTAATAGGTTCAGAAGCTGGTTCAGCACATTAATCCTCGACTTTCTTCATCTACTACGGGTGAATGACCTATATTAATGGCCAGCGACAATGAATGTATCCATAATTGTTCAGTGCTCGAGCTTCTTAGAATCTGTATTCTGTACTGATTTGAAATCAGAAAACAACGTTATATGTAAGAGTATAAATGAACAACCTACCGGGTAATAAGTAAGTGGGATTCTATAACTATCCGTTGTATCCTATTTTAGGCATCTTGGCATAGACAACGCACTAACAAGTTAAATACCCCAGCAGAAGAAACGAGAACGATATTGAAAGAAAGTAATCGTGTGTTTAACGTAGAGAATATCCGAATAGCAACTAAATGTGAAGGCCTCAGGGTGATGCATAGTAAACGATTTGATGGACCATTGGTACGTTGCCTTCTCATCTTACTTTAGTTCCACTCCTAGTAGCGTTTCAGTCTTGTAAGGGCCAAATTAGCTTTTCATCATAAGCTTTTTTCCACTGTTCAACTTCTCGGCATTGTTGAAAAATCAAAGCCTACTTGTCACATCCATATCTCTTTGTGAGCAGAAGAGTTTGTTAAAGAGCTTAGTAGCTGGGGTAGATTCGGTTATTGTTTTCAAGGAATCATTATTTTGATGATTTTCGATATCACGATGATTAATATTATCTAAAATTCCTACGCACCAATAAATTATTTACGCTATGAATTCATTTTCTTATCATGATAAGTCCGAACCCACGGTGAATCCACCTTTATGATTTTGCTGCCTGCATATCCCAAGTATTTAGTTGAACAACGCAGACCCATTCGACGGTCTGCGTTTTTAACGTAGACAAACGCAGACCACGTCTGCGTGTGTAACGCAGAAACACGCAGGCGGAGCAGAAAAATAAATTTTTAAGACAAATCAAAATATAAAGAAGAAGCTAACTTGAGAAGACGAGAGGGATTGATGAGTAGAAGAAACAAAAAATCGGTGGTACAGAAAGAAACAGAAAAGACACTATTTGAGAGATTTTGTTTACGTAAGTGACGCAAAGTGGGTGAAAAAATAATTTCTCGAAAAAGTTATAATTTGAGCTTTTTTAAAAAGTTCCAAATTTTAGTTTTTAAAAAAGCTGTATTTGAGTTTTTAAAAAAGCTATTTCTATTTCAAAAGTGCTTTTGAAATTTACAATCAAACACTTACTTTTTTCTTAAAATAATTTTTACAGTAGACAAAAGTACTTTTAAACTCTCCAAAAGTTGAACCAAACAGACACTTACTCCTTTTGTAGCCCTATTTTATTGTTCACAACATTGACATTGGGCAGTTTCAAAGTTGACATATCTCCAACCTTTTTGGACTTATTTTCAACACCAGCATATCTTAAATTTTGAGAACTGGAGAGCAAGAGGCTTTGGTGTATCATTTCTAAACAATCACAAATTTGAGCGCACAAAGCTTTAAACGTCAACAATATCCAATATTCATTAATATAGGTTTGAATATCAACAATGTCAATTAAAAACATTAGAATCCTTCTCTTTCTAGTATCAAGGTCGCTCCCCTTATAAAGAGTATGCCTTGTAATGTTAAGTTGTAAATTAAGAGTATGTTTAGGGGCTGTTTGGTTTCACTTTTGTTTGTTTGTTGTTGTTTTTTGTTTTTGTTTTCTGTTTTTAGTTTCTTTTTTTTTCTTAAAAAAACGAAAACCTATCTGGTTAAGATTTGTAATATAAAAACTGAAAATAAAAATCTGTTTGGTTGAGATTTCTAATAAAAACTATTTATTATTCTATTTTATTGTTTTTAATTATACTAATAATTATAATATAATAAATTATATTTTTAAATTAATTAATTATAATTAAAATTAAAATTAAATATATGTAAATAAAATATTATTAAAAATTATACATTAATATCTAGTTCTTCATGATTATAAGCAATAATAACCTTTGTGAAGACAAGAATAAGCTGAAGACTTGAAAAAAACTATTATGTGAAGAAACAATAAAAAGTGTAAAACTAGGCTTTAAGAGTAGGTTCTGCTACATTAAATGGTGCAGTAAATGCTGTGAAGACAATAAAGTGAAGACAAGTGCTCTATATCTTCATCTTCATCCTGTAACGTCCCCTCTCTCTCTCTCACACACACACGCACTGCCACAAAGTTTCAATATTTCCTCTTCCTTTTAGTTTTATGATCGATACCTTGTCGACCCTTTTGCCTTTGTACCATTTCCATTAAGGATTTCATTTTATTTCCTAATTGATTCCTCGTTCACTACAAGGAAATTCATGATTTGCGACCGACCAATACCGACGGTATTGAAAACCGTTGAAAATACCGATCGAAAAAATCGTTCGGTCGGAGAAGTTGGCTGACAGTTGAAAAGTAGCGACCGATCAGCATTCGGTCGTAAAACTTA
>JANITX010000010.1:34140087-34164742 GCA_027564395.1 Erythroxylum ulei | reverse complement strand
TTGTTTTCAAGGAATCATTATTTTGATGATTTTCGATATCACGATGATTAATATTATCTAAAATTCCTACGCACCAAAAATTATTTAGGCTATGAATTCATTTTCTTATCATGATAAGTCCGAACCCACGGTGAATCCACCTTTCTGATTTTGCTGCCTGCATATCCCAAGTATTTAGTTGACCCATAACGCCTATGTTGGCTGTCATTATTATAATTTTTTTATTTTAGTTTGTTAAATTTTCAGTTAGATTCATTTCCTAGTAGTTTAAAACTATTTGTTACAATGGCGTATAATCTGGGTGCCCTGAAGATGATGCCTTGCTAGTTGCTAAATAAAACGAAGGTCTATCTCAGATTGATCTCTGCCTTGTGTTGTTTTTGATCAAGCTGTTATCTGTTCAAATTTTTAAAATGTTATTTAGCCATTAATTAGCATGGAATTCCTCGTCTGTGAGTGCAAATCAATCTGTCGAGATTTTGCTGCAACACACAACAGTTCTCAAAGAGAGAAGGGAAAAGAAAAGAAAACAGGAAGACAGTACTGTTGCAAAAAAATAAGAGGGAATGGTGAATCTCTAAAAGAAGAAAACAACAGGTAAGGCTCACAGATGCCATATTCCCTCGGACAATTACGTGACCCCATTTCCTTATCCTAAACAATCCCAACAGTTGAACTCAAGATCAATTAAATCCTCTGATTCGTCCTGTGTTCATATCCTGCTTGCACCCGATGAAGTGACTTCAGATCAGAATGAAGAATTTTTATCTGGAATTTGCAAATCTTTCAAATATCATGATATGTAATCTAGAAATAAAGAGTTCAGGGATATGTTTTAAAGAGGAGAAGTTGTACTTGATGAAGGAATAAGATCGAAGTAGATCGGTTTAAAGCTGAAAATATCTTTTTAAGGACCAACATCTAATCCTCATTTGTGATGCCAGGAACCGAGCTTGCATTCTGCTTTAGAATTTCAGTGGTCGATATTTCTCCACCATGTGGTTCATGACAAATCAACAAGTTGACAGCCATTTTATCCCATATGCCATCGTCTCTGAGTGACCTGCAGTCGTTATATAAGGATAGAATCTATCGTATCGGACATGGAAAAGTTTTCCTGTTTCATCTGTTATTATCAGAAACACGGAAATCGTATGAATTAAAAGGAAATTTCCTCCGGGGTGCATCCAGTATTCTGAAATGAGAGAAGATGGGCGTCTTTTTCATTTTAAGGGGCTGGAACCCGAATCATTTCTGGAAAAGCCAGGTGGTACATATGGCATTTCCAGTTGGAACATTTTTGAAAACTTGGTGGCTTTTATCAGCAAATTAATTGTTGATAACAAGGAAGTCTTGAGGTGCAATGGTTGGTCAACACTCACGTAATGTAAGACTAGGAAAGAACAACCTTGAGCATCATTTGCAATGTCAGAAATGAAAAGCATAGATGGGAAGCATTCTTCTGGCAAAATGTTTCAGCGGAATGCACTGATGGGCTTAGTAAAGACGTGTACCATAAAAAGAAAGGGATGACAGCTCACAAGCCATATAAAATGATGAAAAGCCATAAGTGAAAGTGACAACGGTAGCAACTGGTCCTGTTGTAACAGGCGTGCTCTAATTCCCGGCAATTTTTACTGGTTAATCTATTCTATGTAAATGGAGAATATCTTTTTGACCTTTAGTTTGTGTCTCTATAGATATCATCTGACATCACATTGGTGAGGTGATAAGCCATATCCAAATGCGTTTACTTGGAGCCACTATCATCTTTCCTGGTTTGGTTCAAGCTCTCAGTTAATGTCAAACTTTTCAGAAGATTAGTGGGTAACTCAATCAACGTAAGCTCCAAATGTAGTGTCGGTCAAAGTAATTGATGGTTAGCCACGCAAATTTTGAAATGAATTAAAAAGGGGAACGTAACCACAGGTTTTCCAAGGGCTAAAGCAGGCCGTTCCCTTAGTTGAGGATAATTTATAAAATCATGCAACTATCAACGAAAGCAGATATTTCTATGTTGCCTAATATTAATAGGTCTCTATTTGGTATCTCTATTGTAATTTGATTTTTTTTTATTTTAACTTACAATTTCTTGTGTAATATTCTATTAGTTTATTTTTATTTTTTATTCAAAACAAAAGTTTTAATATCACATTATGTTAGGATTATAATATTACCCTAAAAGGTTATTACTTGGATATATAATTTTTAAAATAGAGGGATTGAAATAAGAAAATATCTATGTGATTTGGTATAGTTAATAGCAATAATTTACAATCCGAAAATTAAACTCGCAAAGTAAGAGGTTTAAGTTTGAACTGGTATTTAATCATGTTAAATATTGAATAAAATTAAAAAATTTAAAATACAATTAAAAAATATTTTCATTATCCATTAAAGAAATTGAGGTTCAGTTAAAAAAAGATATTTTAATTAATTTATTTTAATTTATAAAAAATTATTAATTTTCAAATATTGACGACCAATTAATAAACTAATGTTTAAAAATAACAGTTATTAAATTAAGTCAATCAAATTATAAAGTTAAAAATCAAATCAAAAAATAGACAATTCTAAATTTTTACAATCAAATGAACCAAATTGGTTTAATTTTTTAATTATCGGTTGATAGAGCTAATGCACCATTCCTACTATGCAATAGTCTTTAAGTTTCAGTCCTCTTGCTATGCGGTTCTGAAACTTTGTAGAATCCTTATGCATTAAAATCAAAGGCTGATGCTTAGAATTAGGACTTGTTTAGTTGAGCTTTTATCAGTAGATTTTTTCTGAAAATAGCTTTTTTTTTAAGTCAATTGACTGTTTGGTTGTCAATTAAAAAAATAACTTTTTTAAAAGAGCTTTATATAATAGACTGTTTGGCAACATAAAAAAAAATTACTTTTATTAATTTTAACTATATTTTATTTTATAATAAAATTATTTATGCTAAATAATTTTTAAAGTATCGCAATCACTCTTCTCCGCTCGAAGCTCCTTCATAAGCAACCTTTTCAATCTGATGCCACTCGTTGGAAGCTTAAGGCCTCACTGGAAACTTCTGTTTCCTTTTGTACGATTTCCGTTTTATAAGTGAAGCCAATGTCGTAGTGGTTTAACTTGCGCTCTTTCTGTTAGGCTAAGGAGCGGAAGCAAGAGATTCTTCGGCTCAGAGAAGATCTCAAGGAAGCTGAAGGTTGTCTCTATCATTTGAATATTCATTATGCTGCTGATAAGTTTCTAATTTCATTTTGGTCATTTGTTTTTAGATGCGTCTCGGTTTGATCTTTTCCCCAATACTGCTTCATGCAAGTGCTACTTCTTTCACGATTTGGGGAAGCTCCATAGAGATTCCTCTCAAAGTAGATTTAACGATGTTCTTCGCCATTGTTTCCTCAAACAAGGTCTCCCTCTTTATCTTCTTGTTGTGTTTTTTACCTTTTCATTCCTATTGTTGGTGGGAGTATTGGCGCAGATGTGAGAGAAGATGAGTCGTGTGTGAGTGAATAAAGAAGAAAACCACATAAACAAAAAGACGTAAAATTTGTTATATATGTATGTGACGCAAATTCATCTACCCGAAGAAGCTGAAATTTGAGCTTTTCTAAAAAGCTCCAAAATTTAGTATCTGAAAAAGCTATATTTTGACTTTTAAAAAAGTTATTTTTACTTTAAAAATATTTTTGAAGTTTTCAACTAAACACCTATTTTTTCTTAAAATAACTTTTGCTCTGAAAAAAAATATTTTAGAAGATTTCGAACCAAACATAGGCTTAGTGTTGATTAAAGAATAGATTATGAAGATATTGGTAAAGTCAATACAGTCAAACCGACCATTAGATGCCTCTAAATGTAAGTTAGATATGATTGTTTATGTGTGCTACTACTAACACGTGCTTTATGGCAAGAATTTGGACCAAGTGGTGGGCCCGGAATGCATCTCCATGTTCTTGTACGGACCTTACCCGGTCCTTCGCGATCTTGCAATGCCATTAATGGCAAATTCCTTTTCTGAATAACTTTTACAAAAGCGTGATCTTTTCCCTCCAATTACTTCTTTCAATTAAGCTTTCGGTTTTCTTGAGCTGGGCTTACGCGAATCTTGCTTTGGGGAAGGAAGTTGCCGAGCAAATGGATAAACCCCAACTCTTTCTCCAACTCAGCAGATGCTCGAAGCAGATAGAACTGATGTTGAAATAAGATCGTTTAAAAAATAACTAAAGTTGAAAAGTCAAGAAATGCTTCATGCAACTCCATCTCACTGACAGAGACACAGGAAAACCGTTCCCTTAAATAATGAGCAGTCTGGAAATGTTCTCATCACACGACTGCCACGTTTTTGCGTATTAGCAAACGAATCCAAATTGTTATCAAAAAATGTGGATGGACAGATATATTCATCAGCTGATCATGTGTAGTAAATGTGGAATTATGACACATCTTCTGAACATTTTATTCCTTGGTCCTATGTTCAATCCACTCCTCTAAATGACCTTTATAAATAGCTGTTCGTTTGTGTTCCGGTTACCCAAAGCAAAGCAGCTCAAACAATCACAAGAATCCTCAACAGTATCTATCATTCCAGCTAGTAACAATGGACGCAGTGAACGGGTTGGTTGAAGATAAGCCAGTGGTGATTTTCAGCAAGAGTAACTGTTGCATGAGCCACTCTATAAAGTCACTCATAAGTGGATTTGGTGCAAACCCAACAGTTTATGAGCTCGACCGAATTCCCAATGGACAGCAAATTGAAGGGACGCTGATGCAACTAGGTTGCCAACCGAGTGTACCTGCTGTGTTCATAGGACAGAAGCTAATTGGAGGTGAAAAGCAGATCATGAGCCTACACGTCCAGAACCAGCTCGTGCCACTGCTGATAGAAGCTGGAGCCATGTGGATTTGGAAGAAGTAGAGTCCAAACTTGTTCCAGTAAGCTAAAGGTTTCTCCCTTCTTTTTTCCCCGGTATTCTTAAGAAAATAAACTATCGTCGGCAAGGTGCAATCTACTTAAAGCAAGCTCCAACTCTGTTTAGTCCTCTTTAGGACTTTACACTTTCTAATGCAATAAGCTCCAGTGTTCAACAAATGTAACTTGTGTAATATCTACAATAAAGATATCATACTTTTTTCAGATCATCACCATACGATACCATAACCTATAACGGATTGGAAAGAAATGAACTGAAGCACAGCAGTGACTAATAGATTAAGCCCAACTATAGAGCAATTGAACTATCACTAGACTTTCTGATAGGAGGGAAGACGACATGACTCAAAAAATATTTTAAGTTCAATAAGCATATTTCTTTATGAAAATCCACTCATGGATTCCCTTGCAAAAGGACTTCTGGATAAGAGAATGTAAAAGTAACATCAATCGAATAGTAAACTAACGCAACAGAGTACAAAGAAAGCAACGTCTCAACAACGAGGGAATTATTGTGGGCACTTGACTTGACCTTCTATTGCCTATCATGAACAAATCCTAAATGCACATTTGAAGAATAATTTAACATTTGGTTGCTGAGAACCACGTCTACGACAGAAGCTTCAAGCTTTTATATTTCTCCCTAACACTTCTATTATGGTTTCTGACCGGATTATTTTGATTTCCAATTGTGCGTGGATTGTGTATGCATGTCAACTATTTTCAGAAAAACAAGTAGTTAATTGTGCTTAGGTATCCAAAACAAGCGGAAATCTCATTAAGCACCAACTACAAAGTACAGACCAAATATACATTTGGGACGAATTAGAATTGGCTTTACTGTTTATAGCCCAATAGGTTTGGGGTAACCTTCCACAAGCAGCAATTATTCTTCTAGCTGCATTTATTCTTTCTCGTGTTCCTGATTCAGGCCAGCGAACAAGCACATTCCAGATTTTTATCGCCAACCAGGTTCACCATAAGCTATCATTTCTTCAGTTGCGTTTTAGAAGATAAAACATAAAAGAGAAACAGAAAAGGACCAAACCCTAATTGGTACATATAAGATCTCAATCAAGACAAAGAAAGGTTAAAACACTTCTTTTTGCTCAAAAGCAAGAACCTGCAAGACACGAGGAACAGTAGCTGTGAAGAGATAACAATCCTACCCATGATTGGAAATCGATTATTTTTGGATGAAGTCATCAAGAATTCCAATTTTCTGCTCCAGAATCGCGTTTCTCCGCCAATTATCAACAGCTCTACGAACAGTAGCATTGGCCTTAAAAATTTCGTCAGCAGAGAACTTGTGCTCCATAATTCCCAACGGCCCAGGTTCAAGTACCCTAATTACTGTTTCAATCTCTTGCTCCAGTTGCCTGTAATGTTAAAATAATGTTAACGGAATCAAAAGATTCATGTAACAGAAAGCAGGGAACTCTTAAGTGGCAAATTGAATGATTTGGAAGTATGAGAAAAGAGAGATATTGAACCTAAACAATCTCGGAAATCCAGACAATGAAATACGCATTGTCGTTCCTCTCTCTCTCTCTCTACAGCCACAGTCGGCTCAGGTGGAAAAAGCGAACCGGTCTTCTTACTCCAACAGACAGCTTTCACCGTCATACTATGTCGTTTGGAGTCAAGTAGCGGAACTTGAGGGTAAAAGATGCTATTTTAAATTATTAAAAAAATATTTTATAATAGAAATTTTGTTTTTTTTTGGGTTTTTTTTTTCTGAAGAAAAAATAATAGAATTAAAAGCGACGAGAATAAATCTCAAACAATACGTTAAGCAGATCAACCCATAAATGAAATCGGCTATGGCGAAGAGAGTCACGCGCTAGCAGGTGGGCACACCTATTCTCTTGAAGCCTAATCCAAAAAACCTGAATATCCGGCCGAGAAACAAGAATGACCTTACAATCAGACACTTGCAAACCAAAAGCAGAATTATCCTCACACGAGGAATTAATAGCGAAATATAATAATTGGCAATCAGTAAAAACACAACCATGATCAAGTAAAGAATCGGAAGCATAAAGTAAACAATGCCGCAAAGCAAGAGCCTCCACAACTACTGCTTGATTACCACCTTCCTCATAGCCAGAAATGGCAAAAAAAAAGTTGCCTTCTGTGTCTTCTATAGCCAAACCAAAACCCACAAAATCCAAAGCTTCAAAAATAGCACCACTAACAAATGCAAGCCAAGATGCGTGGTGGTGCACTTGGGTCAAGCGGACGGGAGCCACACCAGGTTAGACTTGTGTTGCTGCTGCTTGCAATGTTGAAGAAGCATGCTGGAATTCCTCCAGCATAAGGCGAGTGGACTGGGTAATATGTAAGGGATTTGGCTAGGTATTGGACCATAGTAATGCATTCCTTGCCGCCCAAAGTTGCCATGCCACCATAGCACCAAATTCAGCCCTCCGCTTGCCGAAGGAAAAGAAGATATGCAAAAAGAGATCCTGAAAAGACAAATTCACATTAGTGAAATTAAATCCGGCTAGCCTTCAAATATCTTTGGCAACACAGCACGTAACAAACACATGGTATACAGTTTCCTCATCATGGCAGAACAAACATTGCAAGAGAACATTAATCTCACGCGTTGTCAAATTATCCATAGCAGGGAGCACATTGCGACCCAAACGCCACATAAAATCTCGAACCTTGGGCGGAACATCAAGTTGTCATAAGTGCTTCCAGAACACACCAACACCCCCCATACTACCACCATGTCTGAAGAAACGGTAAGCGATATGATAAGCAATTTTGACCGTATAAAAACCTTTCCGATCAAAATGTCACACTAACTTATCTTGATGTGCACGAAGACTCGAAGGAATGCTCAAGATTCTTCTCATATCATTGACCACATTCATTACAAAAAACAAACTTGTGATGTGTTTGATGTTATTAAACACAAATCTTAATCTTATTGATAATCTAATAGATGCTTTGGTTGGTCAAAACGGTAATGTAGCAATCTTACTAATCCAATACAACACTGTCCAACTCATAATCAACACAAGAAGAAAAAGCTGATGTTTTAATTTAGACACACTACTAGATTGTTTTTAGTTACTATACACTCTCCCCCTTCACCTATTCACACAATTATACAAGTTGATGATGATCATGAAACCGAGTGACGCCTTCTCCTCTGGAACAAGAACCTTGTTTCTGAATTGCCCTTTCCTCCAATTGGCTTCAAACTGTTTATTCTGAACAGGGAATTCAGTTTGTTCAACTTTTTTGTGAAAGATTTAAATAACTTGTTTGCAGGATGAGTCCTTACAAGTTCCTGTTTCATGGATACGTGGTCCTTTTCTAGGTCGGTCAGTCGCATTCTCATTCTTGCGACTTCAAGCTTCAACTCCCTGTTTTCTCTTCTCACTGATGCGTAATTGTCTCTTGGAGATATTGCTCCACTTCCTGCTCCACTGCTTGAACGTTGAGGGAATTGGCCGTTTATTGCTCCGAAAAAGAACTGATTGTGGCCCCCATTCATGGCGTTTCTCAGCCTGATCTGCTCAAAGTATAGAACTTGGACTGCCATTTGAACTGGAAGTCTTTCGTTTTGTGCTGCGTGGCTACAGGCCTCTTGAGATAGTTTCTGACAGTCAATGGTCTTGCAGAGTCTGTAACGCTCGGAATCCTTAATGTTTGGATGAACCTGTACTAAAAAAAACTCTCAAAGTTACGACGTTTACATGGAATTCAGTGATGTTGTATCTTTCATGAAAGAGAGATTAATGTTACCAACTTTGAGGAAGATGTCCACTGCTCTGTACAGGCCGTCGCTAACTATGCGAGCATGATCTGGAAGCAATTCTGCTAATGCAATGAACTTCGATGGCAGCAAGTTTGAGTCTAATGCAACTTCTGCAAGATAGTTGTCAAGTAACTTTGACACCTTAAGAATTGAGCTTTGCTTAGGAGATCCAGGACTGTCGAAATCATAAACCATTTCACTTTCATCTCGCATATGATTGTCTTCGTCATCGTCCTCGTCCAAGTTGAGAAAGATGGAGAAGATCCTCAAGATTGAGTCCGTATCGTACAGGGTGGAGTGGTTGTTCCCATGAGCGTTTGCTGGAATTAGAATGTCTTCAAGAATTGCTTGATCTAGCTGAAGCCCGATTCTTCTCTCTAAATCCGATCTGCACGAAGTAGGTGCCGATATTGCTATTGCAGTTTTCAACAAACTTGAAAGAAAAGCCATTGGAACTCGACTCTTCCTTGATTGGGTTGGTAGTAAGCTAACAATTGCTTCAACGATGACTCTTTGTTTCTTTTGCAACTCTAAGTCCAAGAGACTCCCTTTTACTAATTGAGTGTCCCTTATTACAAGTCCTTGAAGGGAATTGTGGGCATAATTTATTAGAATCTTACTGATCATTTCCTGCTTTAGACCCTTTGATTTCACTGCAGATAGAACTCTTTGGAAGAAATCCAAACTAAGCATTGTGAGTGATTTCCCCCACCAATCTGATGGTGTTTCTGGTTCCAAGTTTGACACTTTGTTTGCGGGGAAGTTATGGTCTAATTTTAGCAGGCCAGAGGTAAGCTGCTCTTTACATGCATTGCTTGCAATTGCATTGATGAGCCTGCCAACCAGATTGATCTCTTCACAAATAGGCAAGAGTATTTCACAGCGGTGAAGAACTGATATTGAGGTCGATATGTTTGGGAACACCATGTCCTTCAAGTAAGCTTCTGTTCGGGCTTCAAGGTTCTTTTCTGCAAAATCTTCAGTCATTTCCAGGAAGTGAGCCACACAACGTAGCATAGCAATATTTGATAGCGTAATCTCAAGGTTTATGCCATAGCAAAACTTAGCAGCAAGCTCGAAGGCCTCAGGTCCACCAGGGACATTCGGGATACTTATGCGCGACACCTTTGAATCTTTCGCTTCCAACAGCATTTTCCTTATTCTTCCACTTCGAGAAACTAGAGGAAACTGCAAAAGAGTTTAAAATTCATACCTCGAGTACAAAACTGCGTAGTATATAGTCTGCAATTTCTGTCTATACTCGTTTCCTCAACATCTATCAGCACATAAATCTCCTTTTAACAACGGACATATACGATAAATCCTAATCTGGCAGTCAAACATTTACTAGCAAGTAGAAGCAGATATACGAACCTTATGGAGTGCAAAGCTTGATGCTCTAACTTCAACAGTGAGATCACTAGAGACATCAGAAATTGGCCTGCAAGATGGTAGAATGGAATGGGAAAGATCAGATCTGGATTATCTCCTAGAATAGTATTGAAATTGAAAAGACGAGGAAATTTCCAAGCAGAAAGAAAACGAACAATCATACATGTTCGGTCCTAATAATTTCGAGGTCCTGTAGGAACTTCTGCTATAAACCTGTACACTCATTTCTGAAACCGTGACTACCAAACGGGTTTTCCCAAGAATTTAGTCTGACCATAGACAGTAAAATAACCCAGAAACTACGTAAGTTCTTGTACTACAAATCTTAAGGTGGCCACCCAGATCCATAGACAGCAACAGTCTTGAGATTGTGAATCGACACAGATGGCCCAGATAGGAAAATCATAATCCAATAATTACACATTCACTGGGACTACAGAAGCAGTACGGCAGGCAGTAATGTTTCAGTTCTTGACTCCCACAAAGCTGTAACTCAAGATCGCAGAATGATAGTGCCTTTTTTAGGCGTCACATAGCTATGCTTTTCTCAGCAAGCTTTTGTCATTTTCAACAACTTCAATACGATGTCCGTACTTGTTTTGAAGAGTAAAATGCTCACAAATTATTGAGCGGCAAAACATTAATAGCAGTTGGCAATTTCTGATAGTGCTAGGTGATAACTCTTGCTGACGCTCGTGCCCTTGTCGTTGAAATGAAATTTTATTTGTAAGGTCAAGATCATAGTTTCGTTGTCAAACTCCCATACTTTATAGATACCATGAGGTATTGTTTTGTTGCATTAATTAGTGCTAACTCTGGTGACTCAAACATGAGGCTTCGATTTGGCATGCCAAGATGATCTACCTTTAGTTTATGCAAATCATTCTATTCTTGCAACACTACAGGAATATGTATAGCCACTAAATTCTACAACAAGAACTACTGAAATGCAGTTTATTTCAATTTGATTATTAGAAGGCCAATGCATTCTGAGAAGTTTAGAAATGAAAACATAAACAGAAGGAACTTTATATTCTCTGGGAATCGACTTTTTCATTGAAGGCATACTCCTGAGATTGTTTCCATATCAGAAGACACCAACTAAGCATTTATTGCCAAGTTCCATTGAACCCCAGAAACTGAGATTAATTTTGGCAAATTGAGTATCAATTGTTTAGACAAATTTGAGAACGAAGTTCAAGAGAAAAGTTGCTTAAAATATTCAACATTTCTCCAAAATTCCAGGGAAGAAATAGCAGTCATACAACGTTTCAGAATCCTTTCTAGCATAAGCAATCATCATTTTCAAACCAAAATCAAGCGCAGTATTTGGAAAACAGCTATCAAGTGAGAGAAAAACTAAGAGACGGAGGGTTACCATTCAGTAGCGTGCCTTATACTTGAACTTGGACGAAATGATCTCCTGCCAGATATGCTTGGCTTCAATTCACCAACAGTAACAACACCCATTTTTTCTGGCAGTTCAGCCTTAGGTTTCTGTTGGAGAGAGAGTGGAAGTTCTGCAACACCAATCCCACTAACAGTTGTCTGTCTTTCAAGAAAATAATCCAACTGTTTTTAACAGCCGACTCCTACCCAAAATGTGATTTTATTATTCTGCAGAGCGGACATGTTGTGCTAGCAGGTTCAACACCTCACCTTTCTTTTCTTTATCTGTATAATTCTATTATCTGTGGGAAAGGAAAGCTGGAGTGAGGTGAAAGTCACATGAACCCATGCAAGATTATTAGAGGAGTGGTGATGACTTTGAAACATACTTTAATCGTGTTTATAATGTAGCCCTTAATCTAAAGTCAAGAAAATTGTAGGTGTGCGTTGCACTTTTCGGTGAAAGGCAATGTAAGACCTGCCTTTTGTTTCCCATGATTTTTGTTTTGAGAAAATTGCAGGAATCCTGAAGAGTTGCAGTGCTTTTGGGTGATATAATCATGGCTAGTGAAAGCTACCCTCATAAAGATTAGCTTAGTTTAATACTATATTATGTGTAAAGCACACCAAAGTGGAAAACTTAAGATGATGTGTTGGGTTACAGGTTATAATGAGAACCACAGTACCTCAACTTAGCTTGCTTTATGTGGGAGATTAATATACTCCATTTTAGGCCAAGCTTTTGAAGAAAGCAATCCATCCACTTAAGGAGCTCCCAAAAACCTAACCATGAGGAACTCCCAACTTAGAAGTTAACTATCGTTCAGCAAAAACATAACCTTCAACTACTACACTTCACTTGCTCTCAAGCTCAAATCATACGTCAAGATAAGGGAAAAGTGAGTGAAGTTGATGATCTCTTTACTTTCTAATAAAGAATTTTGCAATTGTACTAGCCACAACCTCACTTTCTCTAAGCATAGAATTGATACAGTTCGCATAAGTAATAAAGATGCACTGTTTTTTACTTTGGTTGTTGGATCAATGATGGCTTAGGAGCACACGATCAAGTGGTAATGATGATCCCATCAGTTCGTGCTTTTGTTGGGCTGGTGGACTACTAGGTTTCTTTAAAACCTACCCAATTAGGCCTCACTAATCAAGGGGTTAAGATCATTAATACAACTTGCTTCTCATCAGCTTTATCTTTACTCTGTAGCATTTAAAGATCAGTACACCTGCATTATAGCCTTTGTAACATTTCTTCCCTCACAGGCTTTAAACAGTTGGCAGATGAGAGAGAGCGAACTCCCAAGAGGTCCACCATGGTTTAGCATAGCTTTAAGCCAATTGGGTTTTAAATTCTGTAGGAATCTGCAGTCCGTGTATAATATATTAAAGCAGTACCTAAATTTTCGGGACTAATTTGTCTAAATTGGAAGTGCAAAATGACATGCAAAATAACCAGAATGCTGCCAGGTTTCTTGGCCATGTCGTCTTAGTGACAAGAAATGACATGAGCAGTGTTTTAGACAGAAAGTAACAAAAACTGTCCACAGACTGTGACAAACGTGCATCAGAAAGGTTATTGTGTGTGTACTATTATTGTATTTGCACAGACGTATTATATACGTATGGTTTGAATTTCTAGAAGACTAGGAACATATTATAAGACGGCCACTCGAAGAACTAATAACGCGATTTGCCTCAAGAAAGGTGGCATAGTGTATGGGGCATGTTTCAAGTGGGTACTTCAGCTATGGACCAAGGATGTGGTGTACTAAATTCTATTCCAATCTCTTCAGTTTGAAATCTCGAATCCGAACTATTAAACAAAAAGGAAAATTGGCTCAAAATCTATGGGGTAAAAAGAAGGTTGATGTATGGTTTTGTGAGGCATGAAAGTTGGAGTGAGCAAAAGGAATAAGTAAAAGCCAAAAGGGAATTACACATGAAGGGAAAAGGACCCTCTGAATCATTAGCACAGGTGTGCAATGGTTGTGGCTACAATTATGAAACACTAGAGCCCACCATTTCAAAATCCTACCCTACACGACGACATCATACCCCTATGCTCCGTTGGCTTTTTCTTACCTCTTAACTTATTATTTCACAGATGGTCGACAAATTTTGGAATTGTTACCTTTGTGTCCTAGTTCAGGACGTCCAATCATGGACAGTAACAAAAGGAGGAGAAACCGTTAATTGATATGTCATGAAATTAATTGTGTGAGATGAGATTTTGTAATGTTACATGAAGAACTATTGGAGCACTTGTTACCTTTGTTTAGGGCAATAGTCATGTCTTCCTATTTTCGTGGATAAATGACATTTCTTCTCAAGGATTGGAGCATGGCCACTCTTTGCGGGTTGCAAAGATTTGAACTTTCTGTGGAAATTTGGAGTTTAAGCCCAAACAAACTTTTATCTTTTCCATTGGAGCCCAAGCAAATTTTGGACATATGGCTCCATTCAGCCTAGTCCATGTATGGATAGACTACCTTGTTGTTATGTGGTTAGAAAACAGGGTCTTATGCGAGTCCCAGAACTAAATCGTGCACTAGAAAACCCTCAAGTGTTTGGCAAATCCAGTTTTTCCTTTTACTCTAACGACAGCACATAAAAATGGCTGAGTTCTGACATGTTCTGAACTAGAACCGAATAGTCCAAAGACCAGTACAAATTCTGAGAGTTTCAACTCATTTCAACAATTACTATATGGTAATTGTGAGACCTTTTCTATGTTTGAATGACACCAATGTTGCACAGCTTTGATAATACGACGGTCCCATGTTTTAGCAAGAAGTTGATTCAACAAAACTGTTCAGAAAATTGTTGATATGTTACACATATATGATATGATTCCTTATTATTTACTACCCAAAACATCATAAAACTAAATGTACAGAACCTGTTCGAAGAAATGTCCTAAACGGTAGAAGTGAGGTTCATTTGTCCATATTTGGTTTTATTAGTGTCTCTGAAGCTCCAGACCTTATTCCAACACTTTTAACCTTTCAAAGAGAGTTGGCTAAGCCTCTAAAGAGTGGAGATTGCAGGGCTTAACACTTGTTTGACGAAATGCTACAAAGGAGTGCCTAAAAAGTGTTTGAAAAATTGATTAATTGAAGTGCACTTAAGCTGTTTGGTGGAATTTGGCTGAGAGCTTAGTTGAGGGATTCGAAGGTATCTTTCTAGCCTCAAAACATCATCGTGAAAGTTGGTATCAGAATAAGGTTTGCAAGGGAATGCAAGAGATAAAATGGTAGGCGGAAACATGGAGTAATTGGGGGAAAGGATGGCTCGGTTGAAGCAAAATTTTAAACCAAATCTAGAAGAAGAGGGTTTCATTGTGGCTGCTCTATTGGATTCAATAACCGAAGCATTGGAACACATTCATAAACGATTTGATGACAAGGAAAGGTTACTTGCTTTCCAACAGTAATGGGAATGGCAACGTTGTTGAACAAATTTTTGTTGAGCAAAATGAGAGGTAAAAACGTGCAAACCTCTCAAAGTTCTAATCAACGAAAGGTTACTTGCTTATATGCAGTGGAACACATTATGAAAGGGAGTGTTCGAGAAGAACGAAATCGAATGCATTGTTGGTCGAAGAGGAGGACAACGATTAAGTAACGGTTATCAATCCATTGGTGATGGAAAAGGCACCTAGAAGTGGAGTTTTAGGACCTTTGATGAGTAAATATCATAGTTGCACATTGAAAGGAGTCGAGAGGAGCTCATATAAACTTCCTTTTGTGGTGATAAGGAGCTGCAAACGGACTTATAGTCTCATCTTTGATTGTTCCATCAGTAACAAGAAGGTTTGTTGTCCATTGAAGTTTTAAAGTTGGTAGCAGGAGCTGTCACTACAAGATGACATGCACGAATAAGTCATTTTGGTATACACTTACGCAACATATTTTGTTAGACTTTTGTAGGGCAATAGGTGACAGATTGGCCAACTTTGGCAGTAAGTAGCTAAAGACAAACATGCTAGACAGATTGGGCTGTCTAGAAAATTACCACGTCACTAAAAAGTCTATCCATTTTGGTAAAATACAGACACATTTAGAAATATAATGATCATGGCATTGTAGCAACTGAAAATTGATGTTCGATACAAGCTAAAGACTACTACACCTTTTGATCATGACAATTACAAAATGACAGTTACTTTTGATTATGTGAGTTCATCGATTAAATTAGTTATAATTTGCTTGTCCTAATATGAATGTTTGAATGGGTCATAATGTTTCAAACATCTGCAAATTTAAAATTTAGATAAATTTAACTTAAAAAGACATAAAAGTTGGAAAAAAATGCTTCAATTTATCCAAAACCGTTGCTCATATATGTGATTTAGCTAAAAAATGGGTTGACTTCTCCCCTTTTTAGGCCTCATTTTGTGTAACCATTTGTTATGAGACATCAATAAATATTTGTTACATGTGTATGATCTAATTCCTTGTTATTTATTGCCCAAAAGCACCATAAAGCCGAATGCACAGAACATGTTCAATGTAATGTCTCAAACAAGGAAATGAGACTTTTACACGTTCACTTGTCCAAATTTAGTTGTACTTTTGTGTGTGAAATTCCAGACCTTATTCCAACACTTTTAACCTTTGGAAGAGAGTTAGCTACGCCTCTAAAGGGTAAAGATTGAAGGATGTTTGACTAAATGCTTTAAAGGAGTGCTTGAAAAGTGTTTGGCAAATTGAGGTGCACTTAAAACTATTTGGTAAAATTTCGGTGAGAACTTTAGTTGAGGGACTAAGTTGCAACACGAGCGACTCAAAGGCATCTTTCTAGTCTCAAGACAACCCCAACACAGTAATCATGGTCTCAAAGGAGTGAGCAACCAACACATATCCGATACATTCGACAAAATGGTTTGCAAGTGATAATGTTAACTCGGGATGCTCCGGTCTAAGGCTTCGCACACAAAAGGTTGAGTTCCATTCCAGCACGTAAACCAGTAGAACACACAATAAAAACCAACAGGCACAGCCGCACAGGTTGCACAGATTTCGCACATTTCTAATGCTGTAAACAAGTAACCTTGAGGTCTACAATACGCTTAACCGAGGGGAAAAATATCAGTTCTTTCCCATTAACAATGCAATGTCAATACCACATAAAAGAAGCAAAATATACATACGTATATATTTTTATATATACCTTACACTGGAAAAACATATTTGCCACTTCACTGAAGATGACCTTGACAGAAGACTTCAGTCCCAGTGTTACAATCTTCCTACCAACAGTACTCAAAATGTCATCAGTAATGCCTTGAAAGGTGGAGCCTGACAGATAACTTACCAACCAACTGAATTCACCGGGACAATTCTAGGGCTTGCAAAACTGGAAATATTTCCTACTTGTCAGGAAGTAGTGCTGACATAACATAAGAACTGTAGTGACGATTTTCATTGTATGCTCTTTAAAATTCAAATACAGACAAGATCAAAGTACCACGAGAAGAATTGGGTTGGCCATTCTACTCAAATTAATGCAAGCTAAATTGGAGAAGCCATAGGGGTACTGCTTCTTAAAGCTTATTTGAGATACTATAGATGACTATAGAAAAATGATATGAGCATACAGATGGTCCTAAATAAAACTAGATCAGAATGCCTGACAAACCTTTTCTGCACAAACTATAATCTACTTAGCTCTACAGAGAATATAAATAAAGGCTAGGCATACCACATCCACCAGATAGTGAAATGATACCACTAGGCAAAATCAACTTGATCGACGAACCTCAACACTTTGTCCTGTGTTTCTGCCACTGGTTAAAGAAACTGAACTCTGACCTGAAAGATGTACATCAGATAGAGGAACTGACCCAGTCTGGGAGAAAATCAACCCAACTGAACTGCTGGATGTGTTTCCAGAAGAAGGGATTCTGTTTAGGTAAGGATCCTTTTTGGTCCCTGAAATCAGTTCAGGTTGCAATTCAGAAGAAGGGGAGGAAGAGGCCAGAGTAGCAAGCAAAGACCCAACTGGATAAGGTGTAACTGGCATGTCAACAACAGATGACGCCAATGGACTGTATCTCATTGGTCCTATTGGATGATCAAATTTGCATGTGGATCCAAACTTGCAATGCCCATTTTGCAAATAGAATGAACAAGGCTGAGCTCCCTGCTTTACACAAGTAGAGTATGAAGAAGCTGTAACAACTGGAACTACATTAACATGAACAGAAACTTCATCTCAACATACATTAAATGCCATCAGAAATTATACGAAGAATGTTAAAGGTAGCTGACAAAAAAGTTGATCTGCCTACTTATCTAAGGTCTCTATTAGCCATTTAAAGTCATGCCTAAGATGACATCAAGAATGAGGATCAAATTAATGCATTCACATGGGTTAACTCCCCTCCCAACCAATGTATTTAAAGCCCATGTCCACAACGATAATGACTTTTTCCATCCAAACTCATTTTTAGCCTTATTTTACAACTCTAGATAATTGTACATCTGAGATGAGCTCGTGTTCCAAATGATTTCAACTTTGGTAGAACCTCAGATAATTACTCTAAACTGTACAATTGTGGCTGAACCAATGGGGAAAGGGAGCTATGCAGGTCTCCACAGATTGAACCCCAGGTATCATGACAACCATGTATGTGCTAGAACACATGAGACAGTGTACTCTTCAAAGCAAAACAACCACAAGCAGACTGTACCTTAACAGCATTGTATTGTATGCTAAAAAACAAATATAAACTTCAGAAATAAGGATAACTTAATTTGCCATGTGCTGTGCAAAAGGAAAAAATGAACTAACAAACAAAAACATTAGGAAATACAGTGCAACTTGGCCAAAAAATAAACTGGAAAATCTATGAAAATTGGGAAAAAATTAAGCATCATGAGACACTACTTTCAATGCGTTGTAATCTAGCATAACATGAATTCAGAATTCAAACAGTTAATTTTTGAAGAAGAATGAGTCTACTGAGAATAATTAAAGCTTTAAAAATGAGCTGTCTAATGTCAAACTGGCTGTGTTACCTACCGGACGTAAGGGAAGACCAAGTGGACTGAGAATACAATTTATTCTTGGCACAACTCGATCCCGAGGATGATGATATCGGCAAGACAAACCATATTTACAGTCCCCAGTTCTTAAGTAGTATTGACATTCAGGTTCGCCAGGTCTCTCTGGAAAGGTTTGTTCCTTCTGGTTACCACTTGAAGGACCAGTAGATAAAGATAAAGAAGGATAAAGTCCTGCAAGTGTTGGTGTAGAAGATGATAGTTGTGATACTCCATATAGAGATGTAGCTCCAACTGCAGGTTGTGCACTAGGAGATAGCACAGGGCTTACAGGCGCCTGACTCACATAAGCCATTGACAGAATAAGAGATGCATAATGTCAATGCTGACCATATTTCAAAACAATTATGATCATTACATTACCGAGTAAGGACTCCAACCCGGAATAGGAACCACTCCAGGTGAAAACAGAAAAGGACCATAAGCCCCTTGCACGTATGAACCAGGTAACAGAGGAGGCCTCACCCTCAAGCTGGTGGATGATGTGCCATATTGGTCAGGTAAAGGAATTGAAGCTGACTGCACCGACTGATAAAATTGGGGTGCAGATGTTGGCACTGATGTGCCCCCTGGTTGAGGATGATGGAATTTACAAGTTATACCAAATTTGCACTGCCCCGTTTTCAAATAGTAGGAGCATTCTTTCTCACCCTGTCAAAATGGAGTACAAAAGGATTCAAAATACATCATCAAACAGCTAACAAAATAAAAAATATCAGCAAGTATTTTTATATAGAATTATGCAAATTTGCATTGCAACTGGTGGATGTGTATGTGTAGGCTAACAAGCAAACCAATGGATTGGTAAATGGATGGCAAGACCAAAATTCACAGACATATAAGATATAAGGAAGGGGAAATAATATGAGAATTCAAACCGGTCGTAATGGGTATCCGTGTATATTTAGTTGAACATGGCTCAATGATCCACCTCCAAGTTTCGGGTGGTTGAACTTGCAAGATGCACCAAATTTACAGGTTCCTGTCTTCAAATAGAACTGCCCATTAAAACAACCAACATTGTATCAATGTGAGCTTATAACGTTATTTCCAAAGAAAACAATTATCAACTAGGAACATTTGCGTCAGTAAATTAACCTGGCATGGGGGCTCCCCTATTCGTTCTGGATACTCCCCCGTAGCTCTTACAGCTGCCTCAACCTAAGCAGTTTTGAAAACCAATCAAAACAAGAAGCATCTAAGCCATCCACCAAAACCATAACATTTCACAAGTATGGTTTTTTCGCACAGCTTATGAAGACACGAGAAAATTTCATAAATCCCTGTTCTTTTTAATCATTTGCTAGCCAACAGAGATAATCCGCCCACCTGATATTAACTTATGAAAACCTTCAGAATCTGGAACACAAAAACTTAAACATTACACGCTTGTTGTTTCCACCAAGAAATGATGCTTCAGTCATACATACGCGATATACGTGTCATTAGAGTACAGATTACCCAGATGAAAAAGACACACTAGCAGTGAATGGGAATGTAGCAAAACTACGAATGATTGAGAGCTATACCGCAGCGCGATCGGGAGGGTGATTGTAACGGCACCTACTACCATACCCACAAAACCCGGTTCGCATATAGAACACGCAGTCCGGTGCTCCGGGACGCTCCGGGTAGGATTCATTACTAGCCAGCCCCAATCGCCACATAGAATCTGCACAAACCACAGAAGCAGTCACTACATTTCCAAAACCCTAGAAACCAAAATTATTACTCCTGCATGCTCCTCCGTACAGTTAAAATAAAAATTAAAAACAAAAGAGAGGAGGGAAGTAAATGCAAGCGAAATGAAACGAAATTCAAATGAAGATGCGACCTTCGAGTCCGGTTTCGCCGCCCGCGAGTACCCACTCGGATTGCGATCCGTTTCTTGCTTGGCCCCGAGCGTACAAGTCCATCTAGTTGCCCCTCTCACACAGAGAAGTCTGTACAACTTATAAAGAATGAATTGAGAGGAGACTATTATAGAATCAAACTTAGAGGATCGGAAGACCTCCCACTAAACTGGACTGGACTAAGAAAAAAGAAGAAAGAGAAAGAGAAAGAGAGAGATAGCTTTTTAACAGTAACGGAGTGGAGTTGGGTTTCTTTTTGCAATAATTATGTAAGAATAAAATGTGTGTTTGGGGACTGTCTCAGGCTCAGAGTCTCTCTGCCCGCCAAATTACGAGGTCCGCCGGACGGAAACGCTGATGGTCGCGGTTCGGCCTTTAAACGTGTTATGTCATGTAATGTTTGGACCAGACCTAGAGAGGGATTGTAGTTAAGATCCTAAAATAGATTCCTAGACGTCCTCAAATGTGACTTTTTTTTTTTTTTTGGTTGACATTCAAATGTGACTTTTAGTTAATGTAATATTACGTTATAAACCTTACTTCCAAACTTGGTTGTATGACTTACAGGCAGTTAAATACTTAAATACGTTAATCCAAATCCATTGCCTCAATGTTATGTGTTCCGTTCGCACCAATTAGAAAACGGTATAAAAATACATAATACCATTTCGGAGTCCAATGTCGACCGCTACCGGTACAATAATAGGTTAAATCAAAATAAATTTATAATTTTATTTGAAATATAAAACACAAAACAATTATTTTAAAATTATAAGATAATTATTTTAAATTATTTTAAAATTATACGATAACTATTTTCTATTTATAATTTTAAAATAAAATTATAATTTTACAAAATTAAAAAACTATTTTATGATTTATTAAACAATAAGATACCAACTCTAATACAATTTTCAAGTACTTTTAAATGCTAATTTGTTAATTTTAAAAGACTTTATTTACAAATTTTATTTAATTAAAATTATATTTTAATACAATCGATTTGAGTTAAATTTTACCATATTAATACATAATTCTCAAATAATTTTAGCTATTAACATTAGTATTATGTTAATTCAAGGTTTTTAGATAAATTTAGTATTTGATTTAAATTAGTAAATTATTTATTTAAAATGCATTTTATAGTCGCTCATATTTTCTGGAGCCGCCACGTTTGGCATTTGGGCAGGAGTAGGACAGGAAGCCGAAGGGGCATTTTAGAGGATATTTCACAAACGGCAGATTTGGACTGGCGTAGCCTAGCTAAAGAGAAATAAAATGACAGAGATCATTCAACTGCTCTCGTAACTTGTGCATTTCTATCATTAAAGTACGTTAGGCGACAAAATATGCACAATAACTACGTCTACTGTTGGGCTGCTTAGGTACTTCAAATTATTTATTTATTTATTTCAGTTTTTAGTTTCAAGATAATTTGTTTATATATTAATGAGACTATAATTTCAATTCAAATAAAAAATAAAAATACTTTTACACTATCATTTTAGAGCCTAATATTAAGGTAATTTACATCTTTTTCGTGTTTATATCAAAATAAGAAAAAATATTTCAATGTTTTAAATCTTAAGCTAGTTTTATTCTAATTAATCTTTTCATATTTAATGCTCAAAAAAATCATAAGATAAATTTATTCTTAATTAGTTAAATGTTTTATTTGCATTATAATATGTTTCTTTAATTTAAGTTTTAAAGACAATGATGGAAGAATAAGTGAAAATGAATCTTTTAGAAAGATTATTAAGAACATAAAATGTAAAAAATTAAATAAGTTGTTTTTTTAAGACCGTTTGGTTTCACTTCTGTTTTTCTATTATGGTTTTTAGTTTTTTTAAAATTTTGATTCTAGTTTTTAATTAAAAAACATGTTTGGTTAAGATTTCTAATATAAAAATTGAAAATAAAAATATGTTTAGAAACAAGTTTAGTTTTATCATCTTGTTTTTATTTTAAATTATACTCTTTATGTTAATTATTTTTAATATAATATATTATATTTTTAAATTCATTAATTCTCATTATGGTTAAAAATTAAAATATATGCATATTTATATAACTAAAGAAATAAAATTAAAACTCTGTAACAGACAAACTTTGATAATTTGGAGTACTATCTTTTACCCTGCGTTTAGTTGTTGTCCTCGTGGGTGAGGACAATGGACAGGGACACAAAAGTTCTGTCCCTCGTGTTGTTTGCTTACTGTCCTCATTCATTTTTGTTCCGTGTTCAATGGTACAAAAATTCTTGTCCTAGTAACAAGAACAAAATATATAAAGAAATGTCAGAAATACCCCTCCTCTCACATAAACAATTTTTTATTCTTAATTATATTATTAAACTCATCACCATCGTCGTCATCATCATCATCATCATCATCATTATTATTATTATTAATTATTGTCCCCAATAGTCATTAGCCCATCCTTAAGCTTATAATCAGCAATAGTTATGGAATTAATACCATAAACTGAGACAGGCCATTTTGATTTTCCTATGGCTTCCTTTGGTACGGCTTCCAGTCTGACACAACACTTAGTAGCTCCAGTGTCTAATATTGCTTGTAGTTCAAACTCTTTGCAGCCTGAGATCTTGAAGCCCACTGTAAGATTATACAATTGATTATTTATTTTCTTTGGAAACCCCAATTTAACATGATGCATGTTACTCCCTGTAGTATTATTTCAATAAAATAATGCAACCACCACAGGGTAAGAACTTTTCATATTACGCTTTGACCACAGGACCAGATAAAGACATCTACTGTTATTACTCAACTTTGTGTCGAAATATTGGTGGACTGAGAAATCCTCGTTTTAAGGGATTTTATTCCTTCAATGAGGCTTTAAATTATATGTGGGAATATATTATAGACACAAATGAGGAAATTTTTATTGAAGATGAACCAAGAGCTGGACCTATGATTGAGCAATATGATCAAGAAATAAGAAGGCTGACAGGAGAAGTTCGAGAACTAGTTGAAACAATTCAACAATTGAAACAAGAAAAGTCAGCAGCTGAAGACGTCAACAATGACGATGAAGAAATTATTATGGGAGGTGACTCAGTGGCTGGTCATAGCCAGATGGAAGAACAAGAGGAGAAACGTAATCCTCGTAGCAGAAAGCGTTAAGTGGCCGACAAAGGCAACCAACAGAAGAAGGTGGAATGTCCATCACAGAAAAGATTCTAATATGTAAATTATTTTTGTTGTCTTTTTATGGAAGTGGAACTAATAATTCCACAGGTGTGTAAGTGGAACTAATAATTCCACAGGTGTGTAATATCTTTATGTAAGTGGAGCTAATAATTCAACCGACAGAATATTTAGGAAGGATTTGAACTATCTGCCTATGGGGCCCAATGAGCAACCAGAATAGTTAATCCATTACCTAAATTATTCTCATCTTTAGCCTATAAAAGGTTCAAGCTTGTAAGAAGAAGGCATTCGAAGCACCGAAAAACGCTTTGAAACTTCTTCCTTTGCTCACATAAATAAACTTTGTTTATCTGTTTATAGTTCATCGGAATACTCCACTATTTTATAGTCTTGCAAGATCATAAACTGGGAAAACGAAAATTAAAGCACGAGTCTGATTTGGTATTAGAGCTAAGGTATGAACTATAACTATTTTTGTTTGTTTGCAATCTGTATGTGAAAGTGTTTTAACTTCTCTTTATAATTAAGTAAACTTTGTATTTTCTCTTATTTCGTGTTATAATACATCTCTTAGTAGTATATCTATCATTCTTATTGATGAAAGAGGTATGCTCAAAAGGAAAGGATAATATAAGAAGTACCCATTAAAACCTAGGAAAGGAAAAGGGGAAAAGGAGACCGAGTCCTTTAGAGGTAACACTGGAAATCAAATAAGGATGACTGAATGACTAGTAAGGGATTAAAATCTGAACGGTTTCAATCTATAATTGATGAATATTTTTGGAATCGAAAAAGCGTTGAATATCTAGATCTTGCGTCACCAAAACATGAACGGGAAGTTAGAGAAGATATAGTGTTGGGACCCGATTTCGGAACTGGACCCCAACCGAAAAAACGGAAACAAACGAAAGCAACCGAAAGCATTTGGATCATAATGCGACAAAATCAAAATAACCAAGCGAAACGGTTCAATCAAATCATATTGCAGAAACAAATCAATAACGGATCCGACTCAAATCCGAAGCGGAAACATAAGGCGAAAGAATCGAAAGCAAATCGAATTC
>JANITX010000010.1:34110615-34128807 GCA_027564395.1 Erythroxylum ulei | reverse complement strand
TCTGGGTGAAAAATAGATCCCAATCAGTATGGACCGGACCTATATCGAGCCTGTGATGGGAAGCCCGATATGAAAGCTATATATAAAGGTTAAGGCCTCTTGCAGTTGCTTATATCAATCGTAAGCATAAGGATTCTCTGACCCGTTAAGAGAGCTTACACTTTGAGAAAACTGTAGAAAAACCTTACTTGTGTCCTAGAGAGTAGTTCCTGTGAAGGCGGCGGTGGATTCACTCTCGTTTCAGCTGTTCAAAAAGCTCATTTGAAGTTATAGAGACCAAAATGAGGTATTTTTTGCATTTCTTCATTTCTTGCCCTTTCATGTTCGATCCGGGATACGTAACTAAGGTACTGTTACGTATTACAGCTATGTCCATGGTTGGTGATGGCTCACTTATTTGCACCATAACAAGCTGAAACCACACAAAACCAATACACTTGAACTCCATCAAGAGAACCAAAGCTTATTCAATAAACCTAACAACGCCATGTTTTAAATCGTGCATAAAAGGTTCCCACCAACAATTTTAATTTTTCTGTAACCATAAACTAAAGAGGAAGCATGCAATAAGATATTCCAGAAGCAAAAATAAAGAAGGAGCAGGCGATGTGTTTTCTGGTTCATTCAAACAATGTTCAGAAGCAGGGAATGTGCAAGGGAGGCCTGAATATTTATTTTTCAAAAAAGAGACATACGAGATTTATTAATTAATTTCCAGAAGATTAAAACCAATTGATAGTTTTAAACTTTAATTTTATCAAATTAATAACAATCAAGAGAGTTTAATCAAATTATGGAATTAAAATTTGACTCTGATACCACTGTTGAGAAATCGGGTCAGGATCCAATCCCTCACGTAGCAAAATAATTACAAAACACTTTTTTTATTTAATTTATCAGAAGCCAAGATCATTAAAATTCTATAAAATGATTAGCAATCAAATCATAATAAAGAATAAATCTAAATTTGTAAGTTATTCTAAAGCTTGATCCTTCAAATCGTTTCCAAAATTAGCTCATCTTAACCATCATAGCCGCATAAGCATCTGACTTTTAACGGTATCCACAAAACAAGTTAAGAGAACCCTGTAACTGTTATAAAGAGGGTTAAACAAGGAGTGTTAGCTTCTTCAGAGCTTAAGCGTATTTATATTAGGTTTTGGATATTTTAATAATTTAATTGAAATTAAATTGTAATTTCAATTAAACTATAATTATAATTATAAATAATTCAAATTAAATACCAAATATGCCTAAATAAGATCCAATATCATATATTGATCCAATATCACTCAACTACCTCTATATTGTTGATGCTACATCCAATGACTACCGAATGAACTACTTATCATTAGAATATGTCATAAGGAGAATAAAAATATAACAATCCCTATACAAGATAACTTTGAAGACCTCAAGTTAAAGGATCACTTATACAATCATCATAATGAGAATTTTTTTTAACATACAAGTAATGTTCAAAATAGATTTCTTATATAGGGTCAATTCTCTAATAAGCACCCACACGTTTGTTTAAGTATCTTCACACTTTATTCTAAGAGATTGACTACTTCCTTTATAAGAAAAAGCAAAACGTGTGCTAGTCTTTTTACGTTCTATTAGTATCCAATCTTAGTGGAATAATGATTAAGAACAATTTTAGGATAATACGTAAATAGAATATGAATCTCATTACTATAATCTCATCATATTTCATTTGCAATGTATAATTATCATATGGAATTTATCATATACATCTAAATATGTATAAGATAAAGATTGCTTTTAAATTATTTTGTTATTAAACTACAACCAACTAATTAGTTATAAGGCATAAACTAACACTATGCACATTAAATGACTGCTTCTCATCTTTCAATTCATATGATTTCTTCTGTATATCATCTAGGATAAAGAATTAGTGAAAGTTCTATTTAGGCCTTCAAATTTTTCTTGGAAGACTTAGTTTAGGAATCTCTACCAATTATGGATCGATTCATCAGGTTTTGTAGTGTGCAAAGAAGATGAAGTGAGCAAAGAGTATCTTCAACAATGGATGATTGAGAATTGCCATACTAATGAGGTCAAGCACATCAGAGCTAGTCATATGATCATGCTCTAAAATTCTGAAGAGCTTTGTCAATTTCTTCGTGAAATTGCAAACCCAAAGTTGTGATTTTTAAATGTTAATGAAATTATCGATTATATTATTATAATTTCAAATATTTTAGAATTTAACAAATTTCAATTTTTATGTTATTTGACCCTCAATCAAAGTAAAAATTAAAACAATTATGTTACTAAATTAATAGGATTTAAATATTTAGAAAATTAAACTATTAAATATAGTTAGTTAACGAAATTATCTTATAATATGTCACTTATCTCATGTAACATAATTATAGTTTCATAATATAATATAATATGCATATAATCAAAGTTAAATTCATTCTTTTTTAATTTTATTCGTAACATCAATCCTAATTAAGTAAAAACTAGAAAGGATCATAATGTACATAATAAAGCTAAATTCTTTTTTTTTTAAATTAGTCTTAACATTAATCATAATTAAGAAAAAACTAGCAAGGATCACAGTGATTGTATGTCCTTTAATGTAACATACTTCCTTCTATTTATGACATTATTGGTTTAAAACTAAATATGATCTATAATGAGATGTATCTTAATAGTTCAACAATAATGTCTTTATAAAGTATAAGTCCAGTTAAAATTCACATAATCATTCATGTATACTTACAAACAATAAATAATAGGATACTTAAATATTAGAAATAATATATAAACAAACTCAAAGTGATAAATACATAAAATACATAAACATAATATTTTGTTCAATCATGGCACTCAATGTCATAATGCCCATTCTTTTGACATGTTTATTAAAAATCTTTGGTGGTAATCCTTTTATTAGTGGATCCACAATCATAAGATTTGTGCTAATATGTTCGATTGACTTTTTTTGTTTTTAAACTTCTTCTTTAACAATAAAGTATTATATTTTTATATGTTTAACACCCATTAAATACTTGTTATTTTTTTCTCATGTCAACGTATCTAACGTAGTCAAATATGAGTATCCAGTCACCTTAAGATTATTAGATTTCATAAAAGTGAGTATATATATCTTAATATTTCTTTTGTAGCTCTCCAATGTTCCAATACAAAGTCACTTTGATATCCTAGCATTCTAATATCAAAATTGATGTTTGGTTTGGTGCAAGTATCAGCATACATTAAACATCTAACAATATATGCATAAGGAACCTTTTCCATTCCTATATGTTCCAATATATTCTTTGAACATTATTTAAGACCAAAATTTTCTTCATTCTAAATTCGAACAACACTTTCTTTTAAAATCTCTGTAAAATTATCTTGGTTATAACATAACATTTCAATTCCTATCATATAAGATGCCTTACTTAGATCTTTTATTTTAAAAATTTTAGAGAGAAACTTCTTGGTCTTATGTAATAAACTAAGATCATTAGTAGCAGGTAAGATATTATCAACATGTAGGATTAGAAACATAAATTTCCTCTCATTGACCTTTAAATATATACTTCAATCAATGGTATTTTCTTTAAATCTAAAAGAAGTAATGATATTATTAAACTTGAGATACTATTGTGGAGGCTGACTTAAGTTTATATACTGACTTTTTAAGTTTGCATAATATATTTTACTTTCCTTCAACTATAAAGCCCTTATGTTGATTTATATAGATTTCTTCCTCTAAATTCTCATTCAAAAAGGCATTTTAAAATTTTTTAATGGATTTCTAAATCACAGCAAGTTATTATTACTATAATAATTCTAAATGAGTCATTTCTCGAAATAAGATAAAAGGTCTCACTATATTAACTTCATATTTTTTAGTGTAATCCTTGACAACGAGTCTAACTTTATATTGTTTAATATTGCTACTATAGTCTCTTTTGGTCTTAGAAAACTATTTACACTCAGATTTCTAACAACCTTCTGACAATTCAATAAGATCTTAGGCTTCATTATCAGCCATGTATTTTAATTCTTCTTTTATGGTGTCAACCTACTTTTTATAATTTTTACTTCTAATGACTTATGAAAATGAAACTATATGTTTATCAATTCTTAAATCCCCTTCAACCTCTTGTAAATAAATCAAATAATCATTATAAATTTTTTATACCTTTGTCTTTGAGATCTTGTTAATATTATTTTGTCTGGCTCATCTATAACATATTCATTAATGGTGACCTAATTATTTGGAGTTTGGTCATACATTTGTTGTTTTTGTAAGTTGTCAAAATTTTCAATAACTCTCGTAACAAACACTTGAGGAGAAGTTATAAACAAGAGAACTTGTATTTTAACTTCTTGAATTTCTACTTCACGTGATTATGAACTCTCACTAGTTTCACCATTTTTAATAAATCTTGCATTTCTAGTTTCAACAATTCTTGTACTATTGTTAGGACAATAAAATGTATACCCTTTATATTTTTTGGATAACCAGTAAAGAATCCATCAGTTATTTTTAAATCTAATTTTATTTCATATCAATTATAGATTCTTACTTCTACCAAGTAACCTCAAATATAAAGGTGCCTTAAATTAGGTTTCTTTTCTGTTTGCAGTTCGAAGGTGTCTCAAGAATTGCTTTACTATAAATCATATTAAATAAATATAAAGCTTGTTTTAAAGCATACATCCACAATGATAAAGGTAAAGAACAATGAATCATCATACTCCTAACCACTTCTATTAAAATATGGTTACACTTTTCAGCTACATCATTTTGTTATAGTGTGAGCGTATATGCCATGATTTTTAAGAAATTTAGCAAATAGACTAAGACACTATCCAGTTTTATTATACCTCCCATAATATTCACCACCCTTGTCAAATATTATAACTTTTACTTTTCTATCTAATTACCTTTCCACCTAATTGAGAAATACCTTTAAGGCATCTATTGATTGATATTTTAAATATAAAACTAGATATATCCACAACGTTAAAAGTCAACAACAAATATGATGGAAAATTTTCTTCACTAAGCAATGAAACACATATATTAATATGGATAATTTCAAAGAGTTGTGTGCTTCTTTCAACTTCTTTTTTAACTAAGTTTTGTATGTTTCCCTTTGATACAATCCATATAAATGCAGAGATTAGTAAAATCTAAATTTAGAGGCATTTCATTCTTTGCTAATCTAGCCATTCTTTCTTTAAATATGTGACCCAAACATTTATACCATATGCAAGCTGATAATTGTTTAATAGACTATATTTTTATTCATATATTTAGTGTGTTTTTCTTATTTATTTTATAATTTTATATTATTTTTGGTACTTATTTGGTTCTTATTATGTTTTAGGTCCTATTTGCCTTTATTGATCTAAAAGAGAGGAAGTTAGGAGAAGTTGAGGAAGAAAATTAAAGAATTGAAGTTATTTATAAAGTACACACTTGTATAAGTGTAAGACATGGTCGTGTGAGGGATCATGTAGGTCTATGTGATCATGCACAACTTTAAAGACATTATTTGACCCTTGTAAAGGTCAAACACATATGTGTAGTGTTGGACATAGCCTTTTCCACTTCCTGTGTAACTTTTTGGGATTGTGTTTATGCATGACTTTTGGGTTTTAAAAAGTTTTTGAAGGACGGGATCATATGCACAGTCGTATCGCTTACTATGTTTAATATAGAAACCCTAATTTCAAGCATAAAAGGGAAAAAAAAAAGTAAAAGGAAGAGCTCAAGTTCTAAACACAATTTTAGTCCTTAAGTTAGCATGGACCTTGTGATTTGATTCTTTATTTAATGCAATTTGATTAATGATTGACTAATTCAATTATATGTTTTAATTCTTAAATTAATATGTCAGAGATATTAGTTCAAGTAATTGAGATTGAGAAATCCTTTTATATCAATAGATCTACCATAATTGAAAGGAGTTACAAGTAAACTTATTGATAGGTTGATATAAATTCTCTAAATTAGAGTCAAACTTAATAGTAAAATTCACAAATCTATTAATTTAATCTTAGGGGTTTTAACTAGAAAGAGATTTCAGTTAATCAACCGAGGATTAATTTCTGATATTTGAGAAATATATTAATATAAGATAGGAATTTTTACGATCCAATGATCTTTAATTGAATTACATGATAAATGGTTAATTGCTTAAAAAAGCTTAGGGGGATTCATTACCTAGATACTATTATTTTATTTAACTAATATTAGTATGATTTACGTCATTGGTTATTATTTATGTTTGACTTTAGTTTAGTTTTAATTAAACCATTATCCTGTTTTGTTGGTTAGATAATATAAAAGGTAACTAGTTGTACTTATAATATGTGTGATCGATACTCAATATTCATATTCACTATACTATAGTTTGATAAATGCACTTACCTTAGAGATTTATAAGGTAGGGATCATATCACAAGCTGATTTTTTATTTATAAAACATATTTTAGTACCAACATTACAATGCAAAGTCAATAGAGTTTCAACAAAAAATTTATCAAGCTTTAATTTGTACAAACCATTATAGAAAAACACTAGAACTAATAAGACAATTATGTTTGAACAAATTAAGACATGCATTACCAAAGTTAAAAGAGTATCCAACAATGTCAATTTTTGATAAAGAACATAAGTTTAAAAAAGGTAGGAGCATAAAGAGTTTAAAAATGGTATAAATGATGTTCAGTGTTTAAAATTAAATGTAATGCTTTAAAAATCAAACCAAAAGTTAAACTAATAAGACAAGAAAATTTAAAATATGAATGAAAGAGGTTGTCCTTTCCCATAAGAGAATTTAAAGTTTAATTTAAAGAATTGTTAAATGGAACTTAATTGATTTAATTTAGTTTATAAAAAATTATTAATTTATAAAAATTGGATTAGTTAATAAATTAATCAGTTTTTAATAAAAAAGTTATTAAAGTAAATCAAATCGAAAAGTTGAGATGGTTTAATATTTTTATAGTTGAACTAACCGAACTACTTGGGTTTTTTAATCATTGATTAAATATTAGGTTCTAATAGCTTCAATTGGACCTTTGACTCAGTTTCTCATAAAGACGAACTTTTTATTTGGATTTATAGTTTAGGTTATAAGGAACCATACATCGTATTAGTAACATGAGTGTTACATCTAGAATCAATCCACTAAATATTATAAGAAACTTTTGCTAAATTTAATTTGAAACATATTAAAATACTAGGCTACTTTTCTTTTCAAACCATGCTTTATGTTTCAGGAAATCATTATAACAATATCCATTTTTTTTAGAAATGACATATAACATTTCGTGATTCCTTCTTACAAATTGAAGCTTATGATACGTTAACCTTATATGGTTTCCTTTATCCTTTTTGATCTTATTTCTTAAGCCTTGTTTCTTCTTGAATCACCATACTTTATAAATTCACATTTTATTTGTCTTTTATAATATTGTTACTCATTTGGAATAGACCATATTTAATGAGGGAAATAGTTGAAAAGAATGCATAATGAGAATTTTGCTCACTTCCATTCCTATAGATCTTAAGATTGTTATTGTATTTATCATTTTAGTGACATGCTTATGTATAGTACGAGAACTATCAAACTTTATAATGATTAGCATACCCATTAAAGTCCTAATAAGTGACTTATCAACAAAGTCATATTAAGGAATATCTTCATCAAAACCTAAGATATTTCTTAGCACTTTCAATTTTAAGAATTATAACCTTAATGTTGCTAGCCACAATCATTAATATAAACCATGAAGCTTAATCTATTTGTTCTTTCCCAAATTTTCTAGGAAGATTTTTCTTAAGCCCTGTTAGTATTAGTAAGAGCAATAAGCTTATTAGTTTAGAGCGTCAAGTTGAGACATATGATTCCTCTGTTAAAGTAAACTTATTCGCACCTTTCATTAAAATTAAGGTTATTAAACTTCACAATAGACAAAGCTTGTGAGTAATATCAACAAAATTATATATTGCAAAATATATAAAATATTCATATATTAATACTTTGAGTCATAATTTAAACACATAAATAAAATCAAATAGCATATTAACAATATACATATATTGGTGATTCTCCTTTGGTGAAACAGTAATTAAAAAACAAAGATTGATGCTAGTATTGTATATATATAATTATGATAATTATATATACTCTAATTAGATATGTTTGTTATCTTTAGATATACTAAACATATTTAATGAAGCATATCAATTAATCATGATCATGCTATTGATACAAAATTAACTAATTAACATTTGGGCGATTCTTAAATATTTATTATTTATAAACTTTAGTATACCAATTTAATATATAATTTTAGAGTAATATTTATTAAGAATGTCCCTGAACAAGTTGATAATGATAGATTATAATTCTCTTGAACTTTTAAATTTATTTTATCAGTGACATATTGACACCATTCTCGTTATGACTATGATATTTGGACAATATTGACTCAAAAAATTCAAAATTTGAAAGCTTAAAGTTATTTTTCATATTAAATTATTGTTTCTTAAAGTCTTTTAGAAATTCTATTCTATTAAAAAGACTTGAATATTAATTTTTCTTTTAATATAATATCTTTTATTACACCATAGTTTTTAATCAATTTTTAAAAAACACAATTAACTATTTGTTATTATTTAGAATGAATTATAATATTGTTTACTCATTACTTTTCAAGGTTATATAATCAAGTATTACAAAAAAACTTAATCAGTCAAATATTAAATCATACGTTCCTTTATGAAATTATTTTTTAAAATAAAGGAAAAATTTATGTAATTAACTAAATTAATTAATTGTGCATACTTTTTAATAAACTTAGTCCATTCTTATTATATTTTTTTAAGAATGTAAAAACATTAGATTGTATATAAGTTGGCATTAAAAATTATTGATAAGATGATTTCTTGTTCTTGTTAATAATTTATAGTCTTAGTCCATTGTTGATGATAATTCATATAATTAGATTATTTATGGTCACACCAATCATAATCATTTTGTTATTTAATAATATTTTTGCTGATTAATTTTTTAATATACAATTTGGATGGGTTTATTATCTTAGGGTTTTTCCTCTTATGTAAAAAAAGGTCTAAACTTATATGATTTAGCTCATCACTTTTAGGAACTTATTATAGTCTTTTGAATCATCCATTTTTAATATCTAAAGGTGGACTAGTGGTGAATATGAAAGTTGGCAAAAGGGGGTGAAAAAAGAAGAAGAAAGAGCAGAGTAAAATCTTTTCGAACTATTTTTGATTTCTCATTTGACCTAAAATTATTTACTATTGGATTAAGTTCAAATTTAGTTTAGGAGTTCATGAGACATTGCTCTATAATATAAACATTCAATATTTTTTTTGGAGGACCATAGCTGCAAATTTCACCCTATAATTAATAGTATGACTTTAGATGATTTCTCTCTTTTTCTTCTTAATTTGTTGCTATTGCCTTTTTTATGTTGTTTCTTTTAATTTGGCACTTGCTTTATGACCCCTTTGTAGAGAATTTTGTGAGACTATTTTGGTACAATGGAATTATTGATAAACTAATATCTTATAGTTTTCACCCCTCATTTGAAGGTATTTTCACATAAATTTTTTATGACTTTTATTTTTATGATTTGCCTTGATGATAATTAATTTTCAACTAATTATGCTTATTGCATCATCACTATTATGTTAAAGTTAGCTTGCTTCTTATAGATTCAAGTAGAAAGGAAAAATTTTGAATCTGTTTTATTTTACATACATTGATATTTTCTTCCCAATATTGTGGTATTAAAGTTACATTAAATATTCATAATAATTCCATTTAAATGATGGAGGAAAATATTAGCAAAATATTGTATTGAAATGGTATTAATAATCATAAGTGAAAAGGCAAAATGAAAGATCTTTTGGTTATGAAAAATGCATTTTCATGTGTTTACTACTTAGAAGGCCCATTTTATATGAGTTGAGAGTTAGAAATTTAAACATTAGTTAGTTTATAGTTATATTAGTCAATAGGTAGAACATAATGTCCTTAATCACTTTATTACATATGCTAGAACTTTGTACGAAAAGCTCAAGACACTTTATAATTCAAAGATTGGCAATAACAAATTATTCTTAGTTAAGAAATTGATATAGTTATAAAGAGGCATTCTTATTTTTGATCATTTAAAGAATTTTTAAGGTGTCTTTGATCAATTTTTTAGAGTGGATGTAAGGTTTGATAAAGAGATACAAAGACTTCAACTTGTTTAATACTTCTCCATATTCTTGAAAAACTTTGGTGTTTCTTTGATCAATTCTGCTGCTACTAGTGTGGTGACTATCGAAAATGTAAAAGGTGGTATTTTAAATGAAAAAGTGAGAAGAGTATATTAGGGTTCATCTTCATCCTTATTATAGTCAGATTTTCTAGTTACCAAAGATAGGGGAAAAGTGAATTTAAATATTAAAAAGGTATAAAGGAAAGTATCAATAAGTTAAGGTCCAAGTATAAGAACTTTATTCGTGGTAATTATGATAAAGTTGGGCACAAGATGGGAAAAAACACAAGATAGGAAAAGATGGACAGTGATAATGAGAACTATGTTATTACTACAGCTAATAGTGATCTTGTTATTGCTTATGATAAAAATATCATCAAGATAGTATGTCACGAGACTTGCTGCATTATAGATACTAGTGCATCCTATCATTTCATACTAAGGAAGGAGTTATTCTCCTCTTATACTCTTAGAAATTTTGGAGTATTGAAGATATACAATGATGATAAGACTAGGGTGATTGGTGTGGGAACAATTTGCTTGGGAATTAACAATGACTCAAAGTTAGTTCTTAGATAGGTAAAGTATGTTCCTAACAATTGTTTAAATTTTATCTTTATAAGAAAGCTTAGTGATGATGGTCATTGCAATGTCCTTAATGATAAACAATAAAACTTACTAAAGGTTCACTGTTATAGCTTAAGGTAACAAGTCCTCTAACTTATATATAATAAAATATTCTATTTATGACTTTGATGAATAAGGTGAAGAGTGATACTTCATCATAATTATGGAATAAAGGAATGTTTTATGAGTGTAATAGGATAGATTGGTTAGCCAATAAAATATTGCCTTCTAAGATTAAAAAAAATAGGTTAGAAAAATGTGTTCATTGTTTGGCTAGGAAACAAGGAAAAGTTTCTTTTCAGAGTCACCCTCCTTCTAGAAAATGAGATTAGCTTGAACTTGTATACTTTTATATTTATGTTCCTTTTTAAAGCAAACTCACAAGGTGGTTCACTTTATTTTTTCACCTTTATTGATGATTATTTCATGAAACTTTGGGTTTAAGCTTTAAAGTCTAAAGATCGAGTTTTTGACAAATACAAAGTATTTCAAACCTTGGTTGAAAGACAAATAAGCAAGAACTATAATGGTGAATATTATGGACCTTATAAATATTTAAATAGTAGACATAAAAAAACCCTCCTCGCAAGACTCCCCAGTTGAATGATTTGGCGAAGAGGATGAATAAAACTTTTGTGCAGACAATTAGATGCTTAATTATAAAAGCAAATTTTCCAAATTCCTTTTGGGCATAAGTAGTTTGCATAGTTGTTCTTGTTATCAATTTGTTTCCTATTGTTTATTTGGATAATGATGTCTTTGATTGAGTTTAGTTTGATATGAAAATTTCTAAAGATCACTTTGCAGTCTTTCGATGTAAAGCATTTGTCTATATTCCTAAAGATGAGAGGTTAAAGATAGAGAAGATTAAGCAATGTAACTTCATTAGTTATGATTAAGATGAGTTTCGGTATAAATTGTATCATCTAATAGAAAAGAAAATTGTTAAAATTCTTGATATGGTGTTCTTTAAGGACCAAACTATTGAGGATATTGAAAAGGATGAGAGGAATGATTCTCAAAACAATGAGAGCTTGGTTGATTTTGAGTTAGCTTATTTGAATGATGCACCAAATGCAACAAAGGATGATCGTTAGGATGTTGAGATCTAATATGAAAATTATAATTATAATTAAATGAAAAATGATTTATAGGGTATTGGGATGTCATGATTGGTCAGCAACAAACAAATATAATGTCTAAAAACTTCTTTCAGGAGATTAGCTAAAGAAAAATTCATCATTATATTACCCTCCTTTTGAGTGTGTACTTTCCATTAGTGGAAGACAATCTGAAAGCTTTAAAGAAGCTGTTAATATAAGTCGATGAAGAAATGCTTTGGAGTTATAAAGGATGAGGCGAAATCTTAGTATGATTATTACACTTCGATTTAGTTAAGTTACCTAAAAACCAAAGAGCTTTACTAAACCAGTGGGTCTTTGGAGTGAAGAGTGATAATAACACTCTAGTTTCATAATACAAAGCTAAATTGATTATCAAAGGCTTTAACCAAAATAAAAGAGTTAATTTTTAATAAAATGTTTTATTTGATCGTGAAGATGTCATCTACCAGAGTTATATGATGATAATTTAACTAAGGAGATTTATATGGAGTAGCTAAAAGGCTTCAAAGTCAAAATAAGAGAGGATTATACATATAGATTAACGAGGAGCTTGTATAGTTTAAATCAAGCACCTAGGTAATGGTATAGGAAGTTTGATTCTATTGTGAGAAAGAAAAGCCTAAATAAGAATTCTCCTAACCATTGTGTTTTTATGCAAGAATTCCCTAATGATGACTTTTTTATTTTTGATTTTATATTAATGGTATGCTTATTATTGGTCAAAAAGCTTTTAAGATTGTAAAGTTGAAGCAGGAATTGAAAAAGTCTTTTGATATGAAAAACCTAGGTCTAACAAATCATATTCTTGGTATGAAGATTGTTTGTGATAGGAAGGCTAAAAAGTTATGCCCATCATAAAGGAAGATATCAAGAATGTTGTTTAAATGTTCAATGTGGACAAAGATAAGGTGGTGACGACATTATGAACTTTAAGTTGACCAAAATTCAATATCCTTCTAGTGAGGAAGACAAAGAACATATAAAAGGAGTTTTTATTGATAGGAATCAAGTCACCTTTAATCTTTTGATTTTTCTAAGTGGGTTAATTACATGAGCAAAGAAAAACTAACTTTAAGATGCACTTAATAATATTGTGAGAGAAGTGGCTGCACATATGGAATCAATTCAAATTGAACGAGGAGCTTGGCTTAAAGACTTAGATTTGAATATGAAATCTAACATGGTTGTCCTAGATCATGTCAAATTTTACAAAAGCAAAAAGAAATCTACGATCTTAGACATGAGTATGTCCCAAATTGTTCTCATTAATGTTAAAAAATTTTGAAATAGCATACTTGATCTATAGCCATATCCTAGGCCATGCCTATTTGAAACCTTAGTTTTTTTAATATATATTTAAGGTATATTTCTCTTTTTAGTTTTAGTTTGTTTCCGATATCATTGTTTGAGAATTGTTCGCTTTTATTCTCTTTATTCTTCATAAAATTAAAATTTATCAAAGAACTCTTTCTTTGTGATATTTAAATACTTAATAATAAATTTGGTTCGTGAATTCTCTAGGGTATATTCTTAGGTGGGTTCACATCAGTTAGTGTCAAAACTTAGCTCTAAATCAGGTGTGGTTATCCTTTCTTTTATGCACCATTCAAATTATATTTTATTCCTTTGTTAAAACAATAAATTTGTGTTCTTTATGATTCCTTTTGTTGGACCCCGAACTTTTCTTGGAAGATTTGAACTATTAAATGAGAAATTTTGGTGATTAGTCATGAGTAAAGAACAAATGAATGAAAGATTTTTGAACCAAGAAATGATAGACAAGAGTAAAGTAGGGAATGAGAAATGTGGATAGATTCATGATTTGCTTTGGTGTTTATGGTGGATAAGAGATTTTGGAACTGGAAGAATTAAGGTAAAAGTTAGAAGTAAAATGAAAGCGAAAATGAAGTTGAATTTGTGTAGTAAGTTGATGAAGAATATGTATATATGTGTATGTTCTGTTATTAGTGTTCATGATCAATCATGGACTATATTTTCTTTATGGATGATACTGATTTGATATGGAGTTGAGAATGAGGAATAAGTGAAGTAGAAAAGGTGATCTTGGTATGATGTGTGTTAAGGAAAGATTTTGAAATAAATTGATAGTTGATCTGGAAAATGTTCACTAAGTATGCTTCAGTCTTTTAGCCACAACTTTTTCTCTAGTTATCCAAACGAGATGATTCTTGATTTGGATTAAACTAGAGATATAATTCTGAATTTCTTAGGAGGACATTGATTTTAAATTTTGTCTTTAAGAATCTAAAAATGTTGTCATGAAGTTGAGAATTTGGTGTAGTTTATTGGTGGAGGAATGTAAAATTTGTGTTCTGATTTCGGGGGAAAATATGGATTAATCTAGGATGATTTTGGCAAATGTGTCTTCTAGAAAGTCGTAGGTCTTCCTTTTACCTTTCCAACAGTATATAGTATGAAATTTTTGGACATCTATGTCGAAATTTATGGTCCTTATAAGGGAAGATGCTCAAGAGTGAAGTTATATCTTCCATGTTTTTTGCTTCTTCTATGTTTTGCTTCTTCTGTGCTGACGTTATCTTCTTCTGTGTTTTGCTTCTTCTTCCTTTTTGCTTCTTCTGTGCTGACGTCATCTTCTTATGTGTTTTGCTATCTTCTATCTTTTTGCTTCTTCTGTCTTTCCACTTCTTCTGTGTTTTGCTTCTTCTGTTTTTTTTTTCTTCTTTTGCTTTTTGTTGTCTTATGGTCTATTTTCCCTTCAGACGATAGAATCTATCTTTGAGATCTTCATGAAAGTTTTAGATCTTGAATTCCTCTTTCTAACCATTTACAGAACACCTTGATTAAATATCTATAGTAAAAGTTATAGCAATTTTCTCCATTCATTTGTCTTTTTGCTATCTTTTATCTTTTTGGCCTATGTTCTGTTCCATTTTTGACCGCTCAGAAGATAGAATTGGTCTTTTAGGTCTTCATGAAAGATGTAGATCTTGAAATCCTCTTTGTAACCATATAAATAACAGCTTGATCAAATATCTATAGGGAAAGTTATAGCAATTTTCCCCATTCATCTGTCTTTTTGCTATCTTCTGTCTTTTTGGCCTATCTTCTATTTCATGTTTGACCCCTCAAAAGGTAGAATTGGTATTTTAGTCTTAATGAAAGTTTTAGATCTTGAAGATCTCTTTCTAACCATATAAAGAAAACCTTGATCAGATATCTGTAGGGAAAGGTATAGCAATTTTCCCCATTCGTCTGTCTTTTTGCTATCTTCTGTCTTTTTGCTATCTTCTGTCTTTTTGGCCTATCTTCTGTTCCATTTTTGACCCCTCAGAAGATAGAATTAATCTTTAAGGTCTTCATGAAAGTTGTATATCTTGAGTCCTCTTTCTAACCGTATAAAGGACACCTTGATCAAATATCTGTAGGGAAAGTTATAGCAATTTTCCCCATTCGTCTGTCTTTTTGCTATCTTCTGTCCTTTTGGTCTATCTTCTGTTCTATTTTTGACCCTCAAAAGATAGAATTTGTTTTCTAGGTCTTCATGAAAGTTGTAGATCTTGAAGTCCTCTTTCGAATCATATAAAGAACACCTAAATCCGATATCTGTAGAGAAAGTTATGCTAATTGTAAAACATCTTCTGTGCTATTGTTCATAAACTTCTTCTGGGTTATTGTTCATATTATATCTTCTATCCTATTTTTGACCCTTCAGAAGATAGAATTGGACTTCAAAATATTCATGAAAGTTGTAGATCTTGAAGTCCTCTTTCTAACCATCCAAAGAACACTTAAATCAGATAGCTGTATAGAAAGTTATGCCAATTGTAAAACATCTTTTGTGTTACTGTTCATAAACTTCTTCTAGATCACTGTTCATCTTGTATCTTCTGTCCTATTTTTAAACCTTCAGAAAATAGAATTTGTCTTCAAGGTCTTCATCAAAGTTGTAAATCTTGAAGTTTTGTTTCAAACACTTTAAGAATAACATTGATCCAATATCTCTAGAGAAAGTTATGCCAATTGTCCCTGTGGAAATGCGTAGTACATTCTGTTTGGATCCACCCGAACCAATTTGATGTGCTTATGTGTTCATGACAAGTTGATATGAGTGATGCATTCATGATTTGCTACAAATTTCTGCATTGAAAATGAGTTATAAATGTTTTGGCTGAAAGCTTAAGGAACATGTGTTTTGTATACTCAATAAGATATTTTCTATGACAAGTAAAATGGTTTCAAAAGTTTTGCTTACTTTTCTGTTATAAACTATTACCCACAAGCTTTCAAGCTCACCCCCTTCCTGTCCCATCTTCAGGTGATAGTTAAGAAATCAAGTGATCGAGAGCCTAAGGGAATTGCTTCATTTGCTATTTTTGTATGTTTGGTAATAAGGCAATGGTGTGGCTTGGATATGTAAATAAAGTTTTTCAAACTCTATTGCTTTAGTAATGAAATGATATTGCTTTAGTAATGAAATGATAGATTGAAGTAGTTTCGATTATGTATGTTCATATTGACTTCCTTATTAAAAGGGGTTAAGTTGGAGGAATAAGTTTGTTTTGATGTTTGACTATTGTGAGCACGTTACCCTTGTGGGATTATGCCTAATAAGTGTTCATGGAAATAACCCTACAAGGTTATATGCACGCTCTAGTTAAGTAAGATGATATTCGCGCCCAAGTATTATGATATTTCGCAAGGGTTGGACTCCGGAAACGAGATCCAACACCTTTTCATTCTATTAAATCACATTCTTAGTTATGAAGTATTAATAAAAAATCAAATCCCATCATCATCATTATGTTTTTAGGATTTGTTTATATGTCTAATTATTTTAGTGTTTCTTTTTTGCTTAATTCCTTTATTTTATTTTGTTCATAACAGTTTGAAATTATCATTGAGCTCTCCTAGTTTGATTCAATTTTCTTATTTCGCACTTAAAACAGTTGTTTATTTTATTTCATTAACAATTAATTAAACATGTGATTTATTTTATTTCTTTGACCATTATTTTATTAGGATTATGAGACTTTACTAGTCTTTGCTTGTTTTTTTTAGCTCTTTAAAGAACATACAAAGGAAGAAACCAAATGGAAAAAAAAAGTAAGAGTGTGTGAATAACAATAACAGAGAAAAGTTTAAAGTAAAACACGAGTTAATTAAGTGTCATAAAACGAGAGAAATACGCGAAAGAGGTGTTGTAAAGTTATTACCAATATTCTTTTATAGGTCAAATTATGTCTAATCAAGACATAATTAAAGAGGAAAGGAAAGATAATATATTCATGTTTCAAGCTATGCAACAATAACTTAAATAGATAAATATGGTGTTTAGTGATATTAGAATTTGATGGAGTTTTAAGATACGAAGGAGATAAGAATACTTACTAGTTTGCTATAGTCTCACATACCTTTAGCTATTTGGGAGTTCCTATTATAGCTTCCAAACTTAAGTTTCTTAACTTTCTTACCATCATTGAAAGATTGAAATCTAGAGTACTAGCATGGAAAAATAGGTTCTTATCTTATGCTGCTAGAGTATATCTTATCATTTTAGTACTTAGCAGTTTACATATCCATTGGACTACACATCTAGCTTTACCTAGGAAAGCTATCAAGGAGATGGACAAAATTATGAAAGGGCTTCTTATGGTTTGGTACATTTGATAACTTTAAGAAAGCTAAAATTAAATGGAGTGATGTTACAGTCTTAAAGAAGAAGGGAGGGCTTAGTATCATTCCAATCTCTACGATGTAAAAGGTTGTCATGTGCAAGAGGCTATAGAGATTATACACTAATCAAAATGCACTATAGATCAAATAGATCCATAAGCACTACTTGAAGCATACTATTTTCTAGTTGTTGGACTGAACTAGAGCTAACTCTTCTATTCTTAAGCAAATTCTGGCTTTAAGGGGGCTCATATATCCTTACATTCAACATAGAATTGGTAATAAGGCCAGGACTTTGATTTGGTATGAAAAATGCCTTGAAATTAGCTGTAACATCCCATCCCCATATTAAGAGTGAGGACCCAAAATTTCAGTACATAGGAGCTCAAAGAGAGATCAAGGAAATGCATTTTCTTGCTCATGCATAATGTTAGCATATATGCACATAAATATTGAATGTTTGCACATAAAAAAG
>JANITX010000010.1:34080705-34092304 GCA_027564395.1 Erythroxylum ulei | reverse complement strand
TCCTAAGATGACCTTAATCCGATATCTCTAGTGAAAGTTATGTCAATTGTCCCAAAACAGGTACAATATGATTGAGGACAAAATCATATTTGATTCTTTTGGCCATAACTTTATAATCCGACCTCCAAATGAAGTGATTCTTTAACTAATAGATTCCTAACACATTTTTATATCTCTACATAAAAATTGGTCGCCTTTGGTATTGATTTAAAAAATATTGATGGAAAGAAAGTGAGGGATTCGGTTGGAGGAGTATGACTTGGTTATGAACATCCTTTGGCTTTTTAAGCATATCTTGATCTATAGTGCTCCGAATGGGATGATTCTTATTTCAAAATAAACTAGAAACATAGAGCTACAATTGTTTTGAAGAAGTCAATTTGTGATTGATTTTGGTGAATGAATGGTGGGGGCAAGCCACCCTTGTGGGATGCATGTCTGGATGTCACGTAGAACGTCAAGAGCGTGTCTTGCGAGGGCAAAGTGCCCAACATGTATAATATGTGACACAAAAAGAAAAAAATAATGTGTAAGATTCTAACTAAATTTTTATAACAAATAAATATTTGTGATGTAATTGAAAACTCTTGCATAAGTCTTTAGTATAAAGTGAATTCCTACTAACAACCAAAGAGTGATTAATATACTTTAAGGACAGTAATATGTTTCCACAACCTTGAGTTCTCTTTGTGGCAAAATTTAAGGCTTATTTAGCTTGCAAAACCATCTTCTCTTCTTATGGCTAATTTTACGATTGACATTTATAATTCAGCTCGACCTAGCTCAATTTAAAGTTAATATGTTTGATTCGAATCGACTAGAATTCAGGCCAGGCTTAAGCTTAAATTCGAGGCTGACTTAAAGTTCAAATGTGTTATTGCCTTGTTCAATTGACATTATTTTTCTTATAAGCAAAACGACTTCGTTTAGTGATTCACTAACCGTCATGCATTTGTTGCTCCTCCTTCACCTTGTCACTATAGCTTAATTCCAAAATAAAATTGGTAAATAGTGCATTGCTCTTCTTGATGCGACAACCTCCTCTTCTATTACTCCTACTCCTCGCTATCATTAAATTGCTCATCAAGCTACTACATCACCATTTGCAGCTTACTTTATAACCCTATCTCTGGCATTCCTGTATAAACAAAAAAATTTGGATAAAAACATACTTATAAAAAGATCTTGAACATATAAATTTCTCACATGACAATAAACAACAAACATACCTAGAGAGCTCAATTTAACTACCATGATACAAACTTGTAAAATACTCAATGAATTAATTTCTCTTCCTTAACCCTCTTTCTTACAATGGCTTTCTGATAGTGCATTTTCTTAAACGTAAAACATAATGGGTAGTGACAAGACCAATTTATATCAATTAACTTTAATCTGGTACATCCATTAAGTAACCAAATCAACAGTTATGATTAATTTGCTATTTAATTATTATCGATTTGGCTAAGGTTTAGTCATTAGTAAGCCCAATATTAGGCCACATACTAACATTCTCCCACTTGCCCTAATCATAAGATAGTCATAATATCAAATAGCATATCTTTAAGTGAACAAATTAAACCTTGAAAGCTTAACATGAATGAATTAGAATGATAAACAACACATGCAAGTTATGAAGGTTGTACATTATAATTTTGCAATATACTTCCTTCCATATACTACAATATAGATTACTTACGATACTAAATCCATAATAGTGATATAAATAAAATGTCATGATCTAATAATGTTTCTTATAGACTTTCCTATTAAAATATTCAACAACAACAATAATAATAATCAGTAGGAATCTTGCTAATACACAGAGTCAGGGGATATCCAGTAATATGCAATCTTACCTCTAACTAGTAGAGAGGCTATTTTCAAAAATTTCTTGTTAAAAATTTAAAACATAAATGTGTACACCATTATATAACATGAAATATAATGTAGTCAGAAATATATAACTGAGCTTAAAGTGTCATTGTCAATATAATAGGTATACATCATTCATCATGACAACCAAGATCCATTCCATGTATATGTTCTTTAAATGTATTTCGTTGTGAACTCTTAGTTAATGGATCTACTATCATGAGATCCATCCTAATATGCCCAATATTCACTCTTTGTTTATGAACTTCCTCTTTAAAGTTAAAATACTTTAATTGCATATGTTTAGTACCTTAAATATTTATCGTTATTGGAGAAAAACATTGCAACATAATTATCATAGTAATTTTTTACAACTTGTTAATGGTGTCAATAACCCTAAGTCCTGAAATAAAATTTTGCAACCACAATGAATGAATCATTGCTTCATTCCTTGCCATGAACTTTGCTTCCACGGTGGATGAAGCAATGACAGATTGTTTAATACTCTTTCATAATATTACTCCGTTTGCCAAAAGAAGCAGATAACTAAATATGGACTTTCTATTGTTAAGACATCTAGATAAATATGAATCAGAGTATCCCATCACTTCCAAATGACTTGAATATGAAATTCTTTATTCCTTGTACGTGCTTCATTACTTTCTTTTTAACTTTCCAATGATCAATTCCAGGATTGCTTTGATATCTGCCGAACATACCAACCACAAAAATGATATCAACTCTTGTATAGGTTTGTTGACAAATCAAGCTTCCCATAATTGAAGCATAAGGAATTGTTCCCAACCTTTTCCATTCTACATCATTATTTAGACATTGCATAAGACTAAATTTGTTTTTGAATGGGAATTGTTCCTATTGAATAGTTATTCATATTAAATCTTTATAAGATTATTTTGATATGGCCTTTTTTAGACAATCATTATGATTCTTCATGGAAAATTTCAATTCCTATCACAAAGGATGTCTCACTCGTATCTTTCATTTCAAAAATCTTAGAGAGAAAAACTTTTGTCTCATGTAATATGCCCAAATCATTAGTAGCAAGTAATTTATTATCAATATATATGACTAAAAGATTATACTCGCTCCCACTGACCTTTCAATATATAAATCAATCAACAATGTTTTCTTCAAAATTACAATATCATTAAACTTAAGATATCATTGTCGTGAGGCTTGTTTAAGTCCATATATTCATTTCTTAAGTTTACATACCATTTAACCATTTGGAAACCTTCAGGATGTTCTATATACACTTCCTCTTCAAAATTCCCATTCAGAAAGGCTATTTTCACATCCATTTGGTATACCTATAAACTATAATGAGCTACCAATGCCATTATAATCTTTAATGAATCGTTATTTGAGACAGGTGAAAATGTTTCATTGTAATCAATGCCCACTTTTTGAGTGAAACCCTTTGCAACAAGTCTAACTCTATATCATTCAATATTATCCTTTAAGTTGTGTTTGGTTTTGAAAACCCATTTACACCTAACTCATTTAGCACCTTCAGGCAATTTAAAAAGATCCCAAACTTTGTTTTCTTTCATGGATTTTAAGTCATCATTCATGAAATCAATCCATTTTTTAGAATCAACACATTTTATGGCTTGTGAAGACGAAACTGGATCATTATTGATTCCAATGTCAACATTATGCTCTCATAAATAAACCACATCGACTTTCTTTCTCTCTGAGATCTTCATAAAGACATCCATTATGGTTCATGTACAATAGTTAATGGTGAGTTAGTTTCTTGTAGGTGTGCTTCTTTATTTTAAGATTGTCGCATATTGTTTGAATTTTCATTTATTACTTGAACAACATTTTCAACATTATAAGTTTCCTCATTCAAATGTTGCTCATTATTACCCAAAAGTTTTTTAATTACTGGTACAATGTTTGGAAGAAATGTGTATGGAGAATTTCTTATTATTAAAGGAACATCTAATTTCAACATTATAAGTTTCCTCACTCAAATGTTGCTCATTATTACTCAGAATTTCTTTAATTACTGGTACAATATTTGAAAGAATTATGTATGGAGAATTCATTATTGTTAGAGGAACATCTCACTTTACTTCCTTAATATCCACATTTTGTTGTTCAATACTCCCACTAACTTCATCATTATTAATAAATCTAGCATTTCAAATTTCAACAATTCTAGGACTATAGTTTAGACAATAAAACCTAAACCCTTTAGATTTCTCTAGGTAAAGAATAAAGTAACCACTACCCATTAAAGAATCTAATTTTCTTTCATATGGATTGTAAATTCTTGCATCTGTTAGGAAACTCCAAACATGTAAATGTCTTAAACTCGGTCTCCTTCTAGTCCACAATTTAAAACGAGTTCTTAGGACTACCTTGCTAGGGACCCTATTCAATAAGTACATTGCAATTTTGGGAGCATGCATCCATAAGGATTTAGGTAATAAGGAGTTACCCATCATACTCCTAACAATATCTATTAATGTCTTATTTCTCCTTTCTATTACACCATTTTATTAAGGTGTGCTTAGTATAGTATATTTTGCGCATATGTCATTTCTTTTAAGGAACTTTGCAAATAGACCTGGGCATTGTCCTAACTCAACATGTTTCCCATTATATTCACCACCTCTATTAGATCTTACAATTTTAACCTTTTTTTTCTAATTGCCTCTCAACTTCATTGATGAATACCTTAAGGGCATCCACTGCCTGAGAATTTTCCTTAAGCAAATAGATATAACCATATTGTGAAAACTCATCAATAAAGATAATGAAATATTTTCTCTACCAAAAGATGGAGTATCAAATGGTATACAAGCATCAAGTGTATAATTTCAAAGAGTTGAGTGCTTCTTATAGACCCTTTCTTACTTTGTTTGGTTTTCTTTCACTTAATGTAATCTCCACACACACATTCAAATCAGTAAAATATATATTTGAAAGAAGTTCATTCTTTGCTAATCTTTTAAATCTTTCATTAGATACATGACCCAAAAGTCTATGCGACATGTAAGAAGAATTTTCATTTAATGCACCACGTTTAGTTCCAACATTACTATAAATAATAAGCAAGGATTCACTAAAGTATTATCAAGTTTCCATTTATATAAATCATTAATAAGAACAACAATACCAATGTGTAATATGTTCTTAAATAAATTGAAACAACCATGTCCAAAGTCCCCTTTATACCCAATAACATCAAGTTTGAAATAAAAAATAGGTTTCTAGAAATTGAAGGTACATAAAGAGTTTTCATAAGGTCTAAATGATGACTAGAACTTAAGAGTAAATGATAAGTCCAAATTCCTTTAATTGGAGCCTTATACAGTTTCTTGTAAAGAGAAAATTCCCATTTGTGTCTATGGTTTAGATTGTAAGAAATCTTTACATTGTATTGGAAACATGAGTAGTAACACCAATGTCAAGCCCCCAAGAATTGAATGGAACTTCAGTTAAGTTTGATTCAAAATATATAGAAATATAATGTATACTTTTCTTTTCGAGCCAAACCTTACATTTGGGGCAATCTTTCTGCCAGTGTCCAACTTTCCTATAGAATTTACATTTATTTGTAACTTATTCCTTTTGAATCGTATGTGTAGCATTAGCAGATGATTTCTTCTTAAACTTGTTGACTTTCACTTTTAGTCCTTTATTAGCTCTTTGATGTATTAAGTTAACAGTATGACTCTTTTGTTTCTTGAATTTTGCCTCCTCCCAAGTAAGCTTACTGGAAATTCATTAACATCTCACTTGTCTTTTATATTATTATAGTTAATTTGAAAAGGGTCATACTCAAGAGTGAGCAAGTTCAAAATGAATTATAGGATAAATTAGTCATCCGTTATTATATTTAATACCTTTAACTTTTTTGCAACATTAGTCAGCTCAATAATGTGGTTTTGCATACCTCGCGACCCATCATACTTTATGGTCGTGAGGTTTGCTATAAGGGTACCAACCAGTGACTTGTCTGGAGAACAAAAATGCTCTTCCATAAACATTAATTATTGTCATGCAGTTTCAGTTTGAGGAAGAATTGTCTTAATGTTGTGAGCAATAGTCATTCGCAGATATAAAAGATTGAATTTGTTAGAACGTCCCCAAGCCCTATGATATGATTTCTCTTCCTCACTACTTATTTCTATAAAAGCAGGAGATTGATCCATTAATAGTGTCAAGTCAAAATTTGGGACACTTAAATGGAAAGTTACTTGTTTACTATATTCTAAGAAATTCAAACCATTGAAAACATTAACTGACAAGGCTTGTGAATGAAGAGAAATTGCTACAAAAAAATACATAATGCTCAAATTATTAGGGATAGCAATGGGTCGGGCCGAGCCCCAACTTGACAGACCTAAGGCATGCAGAGTCAGGCTGGACTGATTTATTATTTTTTTAAAAATAAAAAACAATGCCATTTTTGACAAAACAATGTCGTTTAGTCATTCTCGGTCAAGACACAGGTCGGACTGAGCCACAGTCAACTTGGGTTTGGCTCGTTAACTTGAGGTCGAGCCGACTTGGGTCTAGACCTAATTGCCATGCTTGCACATTATTTACAAGATTCAAAATAAACATTAAAGTATATTACATTTTCCTTTGGTTGAATACTATAATAAACTATAACAAATTAAATGCCAAAAATGATTATTATAAGTAAACAAATATGTTCAACCAAACACACATGACTTCTTTGGATACATAAATGTGCTTGATCAAAATTAATTCAATCTCATCATGTTTCCTCCATCATATAATCATTAATTCAGCTTTGGGTGAATTATATACGGCTACAAAAGAGTAAATAATAGTTTAACTTTATACATAGGCATTGTGTTACACATTATAGATAATCAATCCTTAATTTATGCACAACATGTTATAGCTTGGCTATGTTGGTAAATAACAAACAACAAAATCATAATTCATGCACAAATAATTATTTATTTTATTTATACATGTAATATCATCATAATTCGGTCACTCTGGTGGCTAACAAATAACATAAACATAATTATACATGCATAAACTAATAAACATACTTTTGATGATTTGCATCTACAAAAAAGTAATGCAAAAACTTAATAAATGTAATCAACAAGCTTAAAATTTTCTTTACACATAATTAGACATATGAATTTATAGAATTAATACATTTAACAATGGAAACTCAATCAAAATTATCATAACATTAAATTTATAAGGACTAAATTGTAACTTAAGCTAAAAGCAGAATGTGAAGGGGACTCAAAAGAAAGGATTTCACTTTTCAGAAACTGGAAGAAACATTCATATTGCTTTAAGGGTAAATTTGACCTTTTTATAATAAATAAATAAATACTAAATTACCCTAACCTATACATGGCATGATTTACCCTATCCTACAGATCATGTCGTTGTCGATCTTCTTTTCTTTTTAGTTTCCTTTAAAAAACACTAAACACTTCAATACATAAAGATATAAGGATGTTAGGTTATTAGAGGGACCAGAGTTGGTTTAGGAGACTGTGGAGAAAATAGGGGTAGTAAGGCAATGCTTGAAGGTAGCTCAGGATCGATAAAAGAAATATACCGATCAACATCGTCGAGAGATGGAGTACAATATTGGAGCTATAGTATTTCTTCGGGTCTCCCTCTAGAAGGTTTGGTAAGAGAGCGAAGTTGAGTTCGAGATATATCGGGCCATATGAAATTGTACAAAGCGTGGGACCATTAACTTACAGATTAGCATTACAACCAGAGTTATCACAGATTCATGATATGTTCCATGTGTTGATGTTGAGACGGTACCGATTAGATCCTAATCATGTTATATCCAGGCCTGAGATCAAAGCTATAAATGACATGACTTATAAGGAAAAGCCAGTGGAGATATTAGAGAGAAAAATTCAGAACGAGAGATTCCGATGGTGCACGTTTTATGCAGTCATCATCGTTCTCTAAGAGAGGCAACTTGGGAGGTAGAGGAAGAAGTTTGACGTTAATATTATCATTTGTTTGGATCCTCAGATTCGTAATTTAATTTTGATGACGAAATTCTTTTAATAGGGGGAGATCTGTAAAGCCCATAAGATAAAACAGCCCAGCTCATAATATTAAGTTATATAAAAGAAAACATTTTAAAAAATTTTGAATAACACCAATGAGACAACTTCTTCTTCTTCATTTTCTCTCAAATTTCCAACTGGTAAGTGTGTCTAAAAACATACTCTTTTAGTTGCATGTAACACTTGTTAGAGAAGTGCTCTAAAGGCAATCACATTTAGCACTTATTGTACAAATCATTTTATAATTAATAAAGGCATTTTTCATTATTTTGATGTTCATACATTTATAGATTTGATGTTGATCTTAAATTGATTTAATGAAGTCTTTGATACAAAACAAAGCATGGAGAAAATCATGATGAGATCATGATAATGATATTCCTATCATATGTAATTATGTTAGTATCTAAACTTTCCTTAGTCATAAGACTAACGAGATGGGATATCATTAATCCAGATAGACTAGCACATGTTATACTCCTTGATTGGATTAAGCAATAGATCTTATAAGTTGTAGACATGAGTTGTTTAGAGTTAACATGTGGATGCTTGCTAAGGATAGTAAGTATATTGGATTGACCTACTATGAGACAATCATATGGATATTCTATTTCAGTGTCAATGATAGTCTCATCATAGCAATGGTGTAAGTATCCTTTGACTTGAGGTGCTCAAGGATATCTAGGATACTGATCTTGTGCTTTGACTCCATTCATCAGTGCCTTTCAGGTGTTACTCATAGGGTAGTGATTAAGTACAGCTTAAGGTATTTGGAGGTAATTAAGTGGCCAATAAAGGATTTACCACTCCTGGTAGAAAGAGATGTTACACACGGCCTTTTAACATTACTCGGGAGTCTCTGGCTAAAGCAGATGTGTGTCATGAAGAGAGTCTTCAATGATACATAAAGTAACGAGATCCTCAAGACAAGATTTAATATCACTTGGACTAGATGTGACATAGTTAGTCTAATGGGAGTTGAAACTTTAACCATACTCTAAACTAAGTGGGATATAGATGGTGAAAGGACAAATTGCATGGCAACATTGCGTATGGAAGGATTCGTAGTCAAACCACTGACTTTCCAATCAATTGAGAATCATGACATGTTGCTAGATACCACTCTTGACTTACTTAAATTAAGTGTTAATTCAAGTGGCCAACATAACTGGGAACCTAATGGGTCGCACATATAGGAGATCCAAAGGATGAGTAAAATGGTCTTGAATGGTGATTCAAGATATGAGAGAGTGTTTCAGGATTGTATCGAGATGTGATCGTGGTAGAAAATGTTGTATGGAATGGATTATAAATAAGTGTTGTTGGCTGCCAATTTGGCCATTAACTTCCCAAACTTCCATTAATGATGCTATTCATGGTCGTTAACTTCCCATAACTTCCATTAATGCATGTTATTCATGACCATTAACTTCCTAAACTTCCATTAATGCATGTTATTCATGACCATAAACTTCCCATAACTCTCCATTAGTGATGGGGGTTATGGAAGGCAAAATGGTGCAGAAAATAGAGATGATTTACGTGCATCTTTTGTAAGACACAAGTAAAAGAAAGGTTCTTTCTTACACACACACTCTTTTTCTATCTAACTTTCACAAGCGTTCTTGTCTTTGCTAGCACGAAGAAAGAATCTTAGTCATCTCCTAGTGAGGCTTCATCCTTCTATCTTCATGTGGAATTTCATTAGAGACGACCTACGTTGATCGTTGTGGTTTACGACAACCTAACTTGTAGAAGATTAAAGGACGAAGGAGATCATCGGAAAGGTATGTAAACATCTTACATTTCATGTTTTTGTTTCCTATATCTATATGTATGAGTATATCTGATTTTTAAGGTTCTGTTTTATTTTCTGCTACATGTATTTGATATATATTATGTATGAGATGCATGATCAAAACCTTACAGTCTTTTTGTGCCTCTCTTTACTAGATTTTTATAGCAGTTTCCCATTACATCAAAGAATTTATTACCATGAGTTCTTTTTTAGTGCTAATTTTTTTGGGCTTATCTGTAGATAGAGTTGATGTTACATTCAAATGAACCTTTAGGTTATTATGCTCTGTTGTTGGTTCTGCTATGTTCTCTACTTTGGATGATGAGAAGATTGTGAAAGGCCTTGGTGGGGTTCCTAATGAAGGTCCGTTATATAGCAAAAAACATTTGACTATGTTTTAAAAAATTAGGTAAAACCTTTTGACTATGTTTTATAATAACTTTTCCTTTCCCGCTAATAATTTTTAACTAGAAAAACTAATCATAGCGAAAAGGTATTGGCGAGGATTTCCAAACGACACTAATAGTTTTTCGCTACAAAAATAAAGCGTAGAAAAAAACTATTAGCGATGATTAGAGAAAAATGTCGCCTATAGTTTTCAAATATGAGGATTTTGCAAGGTTTTTGGCATCAAATATAAATCGTCGCTAATTATTATTAGTGACAATTTTTGGACTTTTATTAACGATTTTTGTAGACAAATGTAGTTTTTGTTATAGTAGCCGTCCTTCACAAATTTTGACATTATTGATGGTTCGATTAAGTTTGAGCTAACTTAGACTATATAACCTAATGAGTTTTTATGATGATGCTGAGATCATTGATCCTATGGGTGAGGATTCTACCAACCCTAAATATGAAACCCTACTACTTCAAGAGGACCCCTAACTTTATCTAGGCATTTGCTTATTTTCTCTATATGTTTCCCTAGTATATAATGGAGTAAATGTATGAGTGATTTTTAATGTGTCTAGTGTTATATAATTTTTGTCAAATTTTTATTTAGGCCTATCTAGTCTAACACTTTTACTTTGACAAATTTTAATTAAAAACTTTTAATAAACCTAATAAGCCTGTAAATCTAGTTGTGTTAAGTTGGAAAATTTTGAAAATTTTTAAATGAACTTGATAAGTGATTCGATCCTTTTTGTTCTTACCCTTGGAATTACCCTTGGAGGTCAAATTAAAAATATAATTCCAAGGGTTGCAATATAGAATGCAACCTCGGGTCGTCTCACTTAATCAGAACCTAACGAATGGATCTAAGCTAACCTATATGTCATGAAATACAAGCTAAATTAGTAGGGAAGGGGATTTTGATTTTTGGAAATCTTAACAAAATTAAATGAATTGTAATAGAAATGTGTAAAAAGTATTTTTGGATTTTGGGAATAGAAATCGGAAGGATAAAGACAATGATCAAGTGGTGATATGATCCTCTTGAAAATGAGCTTTGGCTATCATAGTTCGAAATTAATTTCTGATGGGAGTGGAAATCACTAAGTTTCAAATGGGTAAACCTTCAAGAACTCTTTAAGTCCAAGATCTTAATCAATGAACTCCATTTCTTAAGACCTCGTTACATGCTCTTAGTGTATATAGTAGATAAGTTAATGCAACAAGTCACTTTGGAATCTGGAATCAACTCAATATCAAACATAACTATGCAGATAAAAGAGATTCAACAAGATCACAAATTGACATATATGAGACTTCATATATTTAAGCTCCAAGTTCCACATCAACAAATCACAACCACACATTGAATATCCAACACTTGATTAAACTCTAATCAAGAATGTTCAACTACAAATTACAAATCCTAAACTTAGGAGTTCATAAATCATAG
>JANITX010000010.1:34052449-34069018 GCA_027564395.1 Erythroxylum ulei | reverse complement strand
GTCTTCAACTGCTTCTTGATTCTTATTTCTTGCTTCTTTCAAGAAACGGTTATTCAGTTGAGTTCTGTAACTAACTCGGACTGGTTCGTGATTTGACGTGCTTTGCTTCCGTCTGCTTTTCTTCGTCTGCTTTTTATATCGTCTACTTTTTATATCGTCTGCTTTCTTTTGTCTGCTTTTTATATCGTCTGCTTTCTTTCGTCTGCTTTTTATTTTAGCTTCCGTCTACTTTTCATTTTTGTTTTCGTCTGCTTTTCATTTTTGTTTCTGTATGCTTTTCATTACTTCATCAAAATCATTTATGTAAAGTCATTTTGACTTAACAACATGTACTCAAGTGCTACCATTTGATTAGAGAAATCATTAGTAGAAATGATGTCAAGATAGAGAGAGTTCCCACCGATCATAATATAGGTGATCCGTTAACTAAAACCTATTTTCCAAAAGAGTTTTATGTCATATGCACACGCCTATGGTGTTAAATATCAAGGCGATTGACTTTAGTGCAAGTGGGAGTTTGTTAGAGAAGTACTTTAAAGGCAATCACCTTTAGCACTTATTGTACAAATCATTTTATGATTAATAAAGGCATTTTTCATTATTTCGACGTTCATACATTTATGAATTTGATGTTAATCTTAAATTGATTTAATCAAGTCCTTGATACAAAACATAGCATAGAGGAAATCATGATGAGAACATGATAATGAGATTCCTATCGTGTGTAATTATGCTAGCATCCAAACTTTCCCTAGTCATAGGATTAACGAGATGGTATATCATTAATCCGGATAAAATAACACATATTATACTCCTTGATTGGATCAAGCAGTAGACCTCATAAGCTGTAAATATGAGTTGTTTAGAGTTAACATGTGAATGCTTACTAAAGGTAGTAAGTACATTGGATTGACCTACTATGAGACAATCATATGGATATTCTATTTCAGTGTCAACGATAGTCTCATCATAGCAATGGTGCAAGTATCCTTTGACTTGAGGTGCTCAAAGATATCTAAGATATTGATCCTGTGCTTTGACCCCATTCATCGGTGCCTTTCAGGGGTTACTTATAGGGTGGTAATTGGATACAACTTAAGGTATTCGGAGGTAATTAAGTAGCCAATAAAGGATTTACCACTCCTGATAGAAGGAAATGATACTCACGACCACTTATTGGGGTTATTACTCGGGAGTCTGACCAGAGCAGATATGTGTCACGAAGAGAGTCTTCAATGTTACATAGAGTAATGAGATCCTCAGGACAAGATCTAATATCACTTGGACTAGATGTGATATAGACAGTCTAGTGGGAGTTAATACTTTGACTATACTCTGAACCAAGTGGGGTATAGATAGTGAAAGGACAAATTGCACGGTAACATTGAGTATGGAAGGGTTCGTAGTCAAACCACTAACTTTCCGTTCAATTGCTAGATACCACTCTTGACTTACTTGAATTAAGTGTTAATTCAACTGGCTAACATAACTGAGAATCTAATGGGTCACACACATAGGAGATCCGAATGATGAGTAAAATGGTCTTGAATAGTGATTCAAAATATGAAAGAGTGTTTCGAGATTGTATCGCGATGTGATCTTGGTATAAAACGTTGCAAAGAATAGATTAGAAACAAGTGTTGTTGGCTTCCAATTTGGTCATTAACTTGCCAAAAGTTCCATTAATGCATGCTATTCATGGTCATTAACTTCCCATAACTTCCATTAATGCCCGCTATTCATGACCATTAACTTCATATAACTTTCCATTAATGATGGAGGTTATGGGAGGCCAAAGAGGGTAGAAAATAATAATCATTTTCGTGCATCTTAGGTAAGACACAAGTAAAAAACAGGTTCTTTCTCATAAACACACTCTTTTTCTCTCTAACTCTCACAAGAGTTCTTGTCTTTGCTAGTATAAAGAAAGAACTCTAGCCATCTCCTAGCGAGGTTTCATCCTTATAGCTTCGTGTGGACTTTCATTAGAGACGGTCTACGTTGATCATTGTAGTTTACGACAACCCAATGAGAAGAAGATTAAAGAACGAAGGAGGTAGTGGGAAAGGTATGTAAATATATTACATTTCATGTTTTTGTTTTCTATATCTATATGCATGAGTAAATCTGGTTTTTGAGATTTTGTTTTATTTTCTGTTGCGTATATTTGATATATATTATGTATGAGATGCATAATCAGAACCTTACAACACTTTCCTCATAGGTTCTCTTATGATTGATTTGGAAAAAAAAATTGAAGTTGCATGAAGGGATAAAAATGAAGAAATGTGGCTAGAGAATGACAAAAGAATAGGAGATAAGAGAAAAGGACAGGTTGAAGAAGATGACACCTTTTGAAAATTTAAGTTGCATGTAGGAGCAGAATAGGAAAAACAAAGAGTGAAGGGTAAATATGAAATTTACTTCCAAGAAGGGCATTTTTTATATTACTTGAAATGGACGGGGGTAAAATATGACTTTTAATTAGTTAAGGGTATTTTAGTAATTATGGAGGTTAGGTTAGTAAGGATATTATTTTTATAATTAAGAATAAACAAGAAAAGAGAATAATGCTGGAGTATTAATTGTAATTGGGTTAGAAATTTATCGTAAATTAATCTAATAGAATTTTATTAATTTTAGGTCCGAAGGTCCAATTAAGGAATTTGGGCTATCAATTAGTTGAGTTCAAAATCAAGGTAAGGATAATCTTGGACTTTACTCTTAAAATATAGTACAGTTTTGTTATTAATAAATTATATTTTGAATTAGCCATTAATTAAATTAATGATTAATAATTACATATATGAATTATATGTACTTTAATTATCAAATAATTAATGTAGCATAAGGTGTTTCATTGTTATATTTTGTTACGTTTTTTGAGGTGTGTTGCTTGTTAAGTTGATGGGAAATGTGTTAATTAAATAGAGGTTGGTGGATAATAAGTTGTGAATAATAGATGAAAATCAAGAATTGGTGGCTTTGCCTAGGATATGCTATATTCGATAGTTTTAGATGGATAAGTTGAGCCGATATGAGTGAGTGATGGCTAGGTATCTATTCATGGAGCCGATAGTAAGGCATTCTGTGTCTTAGGGATGTCCTGTGCCGAAGACTAGATACTAGAGTGGTACCAGGATATGCTGAGTCCCGGGGATATCATATGTCGATGGCTAAGTACTCGAGTAGTACCGAAGTGAAAATTAAGAAATTGAGATATACTGTGTTGATATTTATACATTTAATTATATTTTTAATTGGTGAGAGTTTACAATAAATTGAGATGAGCTGATATATCATTAGATGTAATTGTACTAGATTAAGCTGGATCCAAACAATTCAACTAAATATTGGAATAAAGCATGAATGATAGTAGTACACATAATTACTATCACCTGCACTACTGTTCGAGCAGAGATAGTCGATCGTTCATCGAGAGAATAACATTGCCCATGAAAAGTCCATTTAAATAATATTCCTTGCCAATTCCGTGAGCGTCAACTGGGGGGGTGGTATGTCACGTGGCAGCTTGTAAGCTAGGTGAGTAACTAAACTATTCACACATGTCAAACATCCACTCCGTCACCGTCTCTTCAGCGTTTTCACAGATCCTTACACTTGTCGTAAACACACTAAATTCCTCTTCTCTCTCTCAATTCCACCGTCCCAGCCTCAACTCTCCATCATATGTATATATCTTCTACTTCCACCTCGCCTCAGCTTTCTTTCTTTTGTATGCTATTACCACGCGCAGCTTCTATGCTCAACTCCTTTGTCTTCTCTTCACATCTTCTCCGTCGCTCAGTCGTCCTGTCTGCTCCTAAGTTGTCTTCCCATATTCTTGGAAGGTACCCTTCTTGTCAGGTGTTCCCTCCCTTTGTTCGTTGGTTTCACTCGAATAGGGGCGTCGTGGCAATGGCCGAGCATACCACCCAACCGATGCCTTCTGCTTCTCACCACAAGTATACCAATCGTCTCGCGGCTGAGCACAGTCCCTATTTGCTTCAACACGCTCATAACCCTGTAAAAATCTTGATTCTTTTATCGTTTACAGGGTGCAAATGAGCGATTTGGTTTTGTGTTTTGATTTGGGATGTTTTGAATTATTGGGTTGAAGGTTGATTGGTACCCATGGGGCGAGGAAGCTTTCGCTGAAGCGCGCAGAAGAGACGTGCCCATCTTCTTGTCAAGTACTTTACTTTTCTTGAATCCATTCTTTGGTTTTTTATTTATTGTGATCTGGAAATTCGGGGGTCTCATGTTTTTCGTTTCTTGGAAATTCTCTTGGTGGGTTTGGTCGCTGCTTTCTCTTTCAAGTCGGATACAGTACCTGCCACTGGTAAAATTTCTATGTCAACTCGGTATCTGTGATTTTTATTTTTAGTAATAATTTGGAAGGAAAAAAAGGAGGGAACTAACGTTTTGGCCTGGAATGTCCGATTAGGTGCCATGTTATGGAAGTGGAGTCTTTTGAAGACGAGGGGGTGGCTAAATTGTTGAACGATTGGTTTGTTAGTATTAAGGTGAGATGGAATCAGTGACGGTATCTTATAGCTAGTTATAAATAGATCTTTGGGAATTGATAATTTCTATTTTGCAAGTCGTTCTGAACTGTCAAGTGTGTCAGGTTGATCGTGAGGAACGGCCAGATGTTGATAAGGTGAGCCTTTGGCTTATCGATTAAAATCATATGACAAGACTACTGTGTTCTTTTAGTTGACTTCGAAAATGGGAGAGCAGGATCTTTAGATGGTATAATTGGTGCTTACTTTTCTCTCATATTAGAGCGGAAATTTGTATGCACTATATTGTTTTTCTGCATGTTCACATAAATGGGAAGTCAATATTATCTGAACTCTATACCCTTTCTTTCTGGTAGCTTGACAAAGTACTTTTATCCGTGCAGGTTTATATGACGTTCGTGCAAGCACTTTATGGTGGCGGAGGGTGGCCGCTTAGCGTCTTCCTTTCACCTGATTTGAAACCTTTAATGGGGGGAACTTACTTTCCTCCAGATGATAGATATGGAAGGCCCGGATTTAAAAGTATACTCAGGTGAAAGCATTGTGGCCACTGCACAGCCTAATTTCATTCTTCTTTATCTCTTTTTCTGTGCTTTTCTGAACAATTATTAAAGTGCTAGAGCTTGCAACAATTAAAGAGTTGGTAAATTATGCAATACCAAAGGTTCGTATAGCATACATGAACTATCTTTACCGTATTCATTCATTCTACTTATTTATTCAGAAAAGTGAAGGATGCGTGGGACACTAAGCGAGAGATGCTTGTTAAGAGTGGAGATTTTGCCATTGAACAGTTGTCAGAAGCGTTGGCAGCAACTGCCAGTTCAAATAAATTGGCTGATGGGCTTCCACTCAGTGCCCTGCGTCTATGTGCAGAGCAAGTATGCTATTTTCTTGTTTTCGCATAAAATTTCGTGGCCACATTATTGTGGAAGAAGGAAAAAGGAACACCTTTTGGTTCTTTAGTGATGCTGATCATTCAGCGCTAAAGCTAGGCCGTTAACATTTGTGCTTAATATTGCTTCAGTACCATATAATTGTTAAAACTTAGAGGGTGACGGGTTACCATTAAATGGAATTATATGGAATTCTTGTTATCTATTAACTGTATGTTAAGTTTCTGCGTTATTGTGATTGCAGTTGTCTCGAAACTATGATTCGCAGTATGGCGGATTTGGATCGGCCCCAAAGTTTCCTCGACCTGTTGAGATCCAACTGATGCTATACTACTCTAAAAAATTAGAGGATGCTGGTAAATCAGGTGAAGGAAAGGAAAGTGTGAAAATGGTTCTCTTTACTCTGGAATGCATGGCAAAGGGAGGTGTTCATGATCACATTGGAGGTGGCTTTCACAGATATAGTGTGGATGAGCGCTGGCATGGTCAGTTGGTCTTCATATAAAAACATACAACATATAGCTCATCTAGTAAATTGACCAATCCATCTTAACTTGAGATTTACAAGAGATTCTGTAGTCTTCATGAATATTGGAAATCCCATGTTCAGTCTATCTCCTGAAAGTACTGGGTTGATAAAGAATCTCTTGTAAGGTTTCAATGAGAGGTATGGTCAATCTACTCAGTTAGCTTCATGTTGTGGAATTTTATTTCATTAAGTGAACTTCATAGAAAGAAATGTTAAAGTTGTCGTTTTCTCCTTGCAGTTCCTCACTTTGAGAAGATGTTGTATGATCAAGGGCAGCTTGCTAATGTTTACTTAGATGCTTTTTCTATTACCAATGATGTCTTCTATTCATGTATATCCCGCGACATTCTTGACTACTTGAGAAGAGATATGATTGGACCACAAGGTGAAATCTTTTCGGCAGAGGATGCTGATAGTGCTGAACATGAAGGTGCTAGGAAGAAGAAGGAAGGAGCTTTTTACATATGGACAACTAAAGAGGTTATATTGTTATTGTGTCATTGTTCTTTTAGTCCCTTGGTTGAATTAAACAATAACCTAAGAGTACATACCAATCCAGCAAGAGTGATAAGGGTGCTCATTGGACATTCTGAGCACCATTTGATATAGTATATTTCTTACTTTTTCTACACAGTTTCTGATGTTTTTCTAGAGGTCTCAGTGTCTTAGTACAAAGGTTGTACTTTACTCTACCTAAAGTAATCTGTTCATTGGGCTTTTTCAAGTCGCCATCTGTTTAGCCAGAAACCATTTTGAGGAGTTTACATTAGTGGATAGCGTCTGGATAGCTCAGTCTCCTGAATAAGTTTTTGTAGGATTCACCTACAAATGTACAAATTCCTTTCCCTTAACATCTATATACAAAAGAATAATTCTTTCATACTCGACAAGATTTCTTTCATACTCGACAAGATATTAGAAAAGAAGGATTTTTGCTTTTTCTGCATTACCTATTGTGATTGTATATTTTATGTGGTTTAGGTTGAAGATGCCCTGGGAGAACATGCAACTCTTTTTAAGGATCATTATTATATAAAACCTCTGGGGAATTGTGACCTTTCAAGAATGAGTGATCCTCACAACGAATTCAAAGGGAAAAATGTGCTTATTGAACTCAATGATACTGCAGAATTAGCATCCAAATATCAGCTTTCTGTTGAAGAGTATCTTGAAATATTGGGAAAGTGCAAGCAAAAGCTTTTGGATCTAAGATCAAAACGACCAAGGCCACATCTAGATGACAAGGTCTTATACTTCAAAACATAATCATTTCTTTCTGATATGCGCTTTTGATTATTTAGCTTTCTGCTTGTGATGCAAAGTGTTTGACAAAACAGTTCCTTGTTAGGTAATTGTTTCGTGGAATGGTCTCACGATTTCATCTTTTGCAAGAGCTTCTAAGATTCTCAAGTTTGAAGCTGAGAGCACAAAATACAACTTTCCTGTTACTGGATGTGATGTAAGATATTGCAATCTTCTGCTTGTCAACGTATCTTCTAAAGTTGATTGTTCAATTACCTGCTGAAGTATATCCTGGGATATTTGGATTCTTTGGACTAATATTTTTGTAAGAAAAGCTTTTGAAAGAATGTGTTGATCGGTTTCTTGTTCCATCATTTATTAGATAACAACGTGTGAAGATGTCATTGATGTCTATGGTATAGCAAGTTTTGTTTATTAAGTGTTGTACCTTTTCTTTTGGTTGAACCATATTGACTTATTGGAAAATATATTCCCTTGGAATGTTCATAATTTAATCATGTTGGTTTCCAGTCTACCGGGACGAACAGGGGATGATAATTCTTGTCATCTTTTTGGGTATTATGTTATGGTTGGGGCATTGTTGTGCCTCTGGTTTAGAGTATTACAATTGAACTGGTATGACATAGTTTTTGCCCATTGTTCACTGTCAATTGGGTTGAACATCACTTTCCTTTGTGGGGCTTTGGTGGTTGGCTTTGTTTTGATCTGACATTCCATTTTTGCTTGTGACAATTGCAGCCGAAGGAGTACCTAGAAGTTGCAGAAAAGGCAGCACATTTTATACGAAATCTTCTTTACAATGAACAAACACGCAGACTTCAACACAGCTTTAGAAATGGTCCCTCTAAAGCACCTGGCTTTTTAGATGATTATGCTTTCCTCATTTCTGGGTTGTTGGATCTCTACGAGTTTGGTGGTGGAGTATGTTGGTTGGTATGGGCTACTGAACTACAAAACACTCAGGTAACAACCACCAGAATTTGTTTGGTCATTGTAGGAAGTGGCCTTAAATCTTGACCTAAATGTGATTGCTTGTAAAATGTTACCAGGATGAACTATTTCTGGACAAAAGGGGAGGAGGTTATTTCAATACTCCTGGCGAGGACCCTTCGGTTCTCCTCCGAGTAAAGGAAGATCATGATGGTGCAGAGCCTTCAGGAAACTCGGCCACTGCAATCAATCTCATAAGATTGGCCTCAATGGTGGGTGGCAGTAAGTCTGAACATTACAGGCAGACTGCAGAGCATCTTCTGGTATGTTTTGTTCTTAGTGAGACTAGTTTTTGAACTTATTGAGTTTGCCTTTTAACACTTAGGCTTTGGTTAAACAGGCAGTTTTTGAGACGAGACTAAAAGACATGGCCATGGCTATACCTTTAATGTGCTGTGCAGCGGACATGACTTCTGTGCCCTCACGGAAGCATGTTGTCTTGGTTGGTCGCAAGCCACCTTTGGAATTTGATAACATGCTGGCTACTGCTCATGCTTCATATGATCCCAATAAAACAGTAAGTACATTGCTTTGGACTTCTCAAGCATTTTCAGTTGCTGCGTCTTGATGGTCGCATTTTCTGTGCTGAAATCTTTCTGCAGGTAATTCACATAGACCCCACAAACAATGAAGAAATGGAATTCTGGCAAGAAAGTAATAGCAACATTGCTCTCATGGCGAGAAATAATTATGTTGCAGATAAAGTTGTTGCACTTGTATGTCAAAACTTCACTTGTAGTCCCCCAGTGTTCGACCCCAAAGCTCTCAATGTCTTGCTTTCCAAGAAGCCCTCCGTTGTTATGTAAAATTCTAGTTTTCTCTTAAGCTATATATGAATTACCTCTGGAATAGGGTATGTGTGTACCTGATGTAGTATAAGAGAGTTTCTGGGAATCTTCTATTGCAGTGCAGGGGAAGAATATCACATTGAATTTGTGAGTGTTTGGATAACCCTATGGTGGTTTATTAAGCAGATGCCCTTTTTATTAAATATTCAATTGTATATCGTTGAAAGTTGGTCAATACAATATAATGCATAGCAAGTTTTAACATCTTATACTAAAGATACTCGAAAGACTTAAACTAAAGCATTTAGAGATACATGTAAGGATGCAAGGAGAACCACAGTATAATAAAGAAAAGTATTAATCATAAGGGCAACGGGAATTGAAGATTGCTGTGCTTCAGAGCAGAAACTGCTTTTGTATCCAAACTAAGTTTTTAGAGACCATCTCGTTGTAATAAGACGGCAACGCCCTTAAGAGGGTTTCGGGGGCATGGAGAGGTAATATACTGAGACGATAATGCCGTCATTTGATCTGATGCAACCCAAATCTAGGATGAGGTTTGTTCATCAATTCCAATGTTTGGGTCTGCTTAACCCAGCAATCTCTTTCGATTTTCTTCGTAGAAGCTTATTGTCACCAACCAAATCCACCCAACTACTTAGAGTCGAAACCTCTGTTTATCTTCAGAACTACCAGCCCCTTTGTAGACCCATTACAAGCAAGTTATCAAGAGAAAAAGGAGATTCTTTTACGGTGAACTACCTGATTAAATCATGCAGGATTTCTGTAGAAGCTGCGGTGTCAGCGGCGGAGAAGATGAAATTCGAGTCTTCAAAGAGACCAGATGCGGTTTTGGATCTTCTTAGAAACCATGGATTTACCGAGTCTCAGATCTCAAGACTCGTCAAGAAACGACCTTTACTGTTGTTAGCCGATCCTGAGAATACACTTATGCCAAAACTCAAGTTCTTGCGCTCCATTGGGATTTCAAATACCGACCTTGCTAGAACACTCACAGCAGACCCTAGCCTTTTGACCAGAAGCTTAGAGAAGCATATAAAGCCTAGTTATGACTTCCTTAAAAGCATGTTGCTTTCTGATGCTAAGATCGTGTCTGCTATGAAGCGCACTACTTGGATTTTCCTAGAGGATAGTTCCAAGAATCTTAGGCCGAATATAGAGGTTTTGAGAGAATCTGGTGTACCCCAGTGTAGAATTCCGACGTTGCTGATGAATTTTCCGGAGGCTCTTATTCAAAGTCATGAAAAGTTTAGCGAAGTTGTGAAAGAGGTCAAAGAAATGGGGTTTGATCCTAAGAAATCAACTTTTGTATTGGCAGTGCATGCACTTTCAGGGAAGTGCAACAAGTCGATAATGGAGCGGTGCTTTGATGTATATATAAAGTGGGGTTGGTCAAAGGACGATATACTTACTGCATTTAGGAAACATCCTCATTGTCTGTTACTGTCGGAGAAGAAAATTACTAAAGGAATGGACTTCATTGTGAACAAAATGGGGGAGTCTTCAGAGATGATTGTGCAATGCCCTATGGTCTTGTTTTTCAGTTTGGAGAATAGAATGATCCCCAGGTTTAGAGTGGTAAATATCTTGCAGTCAAAAGGACTGATCAAGGAAGATTGGAGCATGCGGTCGTTGCTGTTTCCTAATGAGAATGTGTTCATGCGGAGGTATGTGACCAAATTTACAGAGGAAATACCTGAACTGTTGAGTGTCTACAAGGGTAAGTTGAATCCTGAGGAATTATAGTTTGTGCGGTACATGTCGATGTAATCATTAAATGATTCGCAGTAGAAGTGTTTCTTATTGACTGATTAGTCACACTAACTTTATGTTTCAATATTTTGGCTCTGAGCTTTCATTATCTGCCGTCGGTAAGATAATTTCCGTTGCTACTAGATGTTCTCTTCACAGGGTCTTCTTCTCCTCAGCATTGCTGCTTTTGGTTCTTTTCTCTTTGGTGATTCAAGGTATTTTGGATCCTTACTGTCACTAGACTGTAGTTGGCTACGATGATGTGGTGATATGAGTATTTTCCCGCGCTGAACGTCGTTTACTTGGGGTTTTTGGTTCCTAATTTTACATGGTGCTTAATCAGGAGTAACCTGTGTCACTCACAGTCTACTCCCAAGCTTTTCTTTTTGCGCCAAAGATACAGGGTGTAAGAGAAGGAATTTTTCAGAATAGTTTTTCAGCTCATTTGTATTATTGCTTAGACTTGTATTTATATACATGTTGAGTTGATCTGAGTTATACATTTGTTAGAGAGTACAAAATAAAATGAAGGGTAGAGATTTAGTTTGTTATAACAAATTGTACTGGTCTAGCTGGTTTCCTTAATGCCTTGTGCTTTGTCTGTATCTTGACAGAGACACGTGATTTATTCAGATACATTTCTCCATCTTCTCTCTAATCTTCTTCTCTAACATATTTCAACTGTTGACAAGAGAACTGAACCTAGGGCTTTGAGGGTGTTAGACAAGAAGATTCGAGAGAAGAGGGAGAAATGCATCTAAATAAATCACGTGCCTCTGTCAAGATACAAACAAAGCATAAGTCATTAAGGGAACCAGCTGGACCAGTACAATTTGTTATAATAGACTAAATCTCTACCCTTCATTTTATTTTGTACTCTCTAACAAATGTATAGCTCAGATCAACTCGACATGTATATAAATACAAGTCTAAGCAATAATACAAAATGGCTGAAAAATTATTCTGAAAAATACCTTTTCTTACATGGTATCAGAGCTCTATTGACAAACGCCAAAATGGAAGAAATTTTTGGGACATCTGCCACCACCCAAAATGTTACATCATACTCTCTTGACTTTTCAACTATAAACAAAACTCTTAATTTCAATCTGCCTATCAAACTTGATAGGCAAAACTTTATCAACTGGAGAGCCTAAATCTTTGTAGCCATAAGAGCCCTTGAGCTCAAAAACTTCATTAAATCAGCGCCTCCTCAGTTTATAACAACATAAACAATTCAGGTAACTGAAAATGCAGAATACAAACTATGGAGAAGGATAGACCAATTGCTATTATGCTGGCTATTTTCAACCATTGGAGAAGAGGTAATAGGACAAGTAAATCACTCAAGTTCATCCTATCAAGTCTGCAATCTTTATGCTTAAACATTTATGGTTAGAGTTTTTCAACTAAAGCATCGACTCTTAACTCTTAAAAAGGGCTCATATATTATATCATAATATATGCAAAAAGTCAAATCTATTGGAGATTCACTTCAAGTAGCAGGACATGCAATCAGTGAGTATGAATTAATATTAAGTGCCTTAAACAGCCTTGGTCAAGAATATGACCCTGTTGTGGTATATTTAACACACTCTATGAAATCTTCAACATTACAAAAAGTGCAGTACCCCTCTCATGATGCATGAAACAAGTATAGAGCAGCTAAATACAGTCAATCAACTGGAAATCTCATCACCCACTGCCAACTATGCAACCACAAGCTATCGAGGAAGAAGTGGATTTAGAGGAAGAGGAAATCGAGGCAGAGCAGGCAGATGGAATGGAAACAGAATATAGTCACACAGAACAATGCTCAAAACTATCCCCAGACCTACCTAGCCCAGAATCAGCTCGAAAATCTCTCATCTGAAGCAGCCAACAATAATACATGGTTAATAGACAGTGGGGCTACAAATCATGTCACAGCATATCTTAACAATTTGTCAATAAGTTCAGAATATGATGGAAAGGATCAACTTACTGTGGGCAATGGTAACTCTCTTCCTATTGCTAACATTGGCTCATCCTACATACACTTTCTAGACAATAAACACACACCCCTTGTACTAAGACAAATTCTGCATGTTTCTAGCATAACCAAAAACTTAGCATTTCTAAACTCACTAAAGACAACAACATTTCTGTTGAGTTTACTAATGAAAATTGTCTGTTTAAGGACAAAGCAACAAGGAAGATTTTGCTCAAGGGAGTGCTTCGGGATGGGCTCTACAGCCTCAAAACCACTAAACAATTTGACAGCTTCAGACCAACCAAGACCAGTCCTTCTCATCAAGTTTCCTTTTAAAACACTCATTGTGAGGCTAATATAGCACAAAAAAATGTAAATGTCTGGCATGCCAAGCTAGGACATCCTTCTAAACATGTCTTGAAACAAATTCTAAATTCAATGAAGTTCAACTTTAGTCTTAAAAGTTTGTCTCATTATGATGCTTGCAAGGAAGGAAAACTACATTAGTTATCATTTCAAACTCATGATATTACTGCTCAAAATCCTTTGGAAATCATTTATTCAGATATTTGGGGAGCCTCTGCACATTTATCTACCGAAGGGCACAGATACTATCTTATTTTTGTGGATGCTATACCAGATTCACTTGGTTTTATTTCCTAAAACTAAAATCTAATACCCTATCTATTTTCATCAATTTCAAAACCAATGTTGAATTTCAATTTAACAGAAAGATCAAAGCTCTACACACAAATATGGGAGGTGAATATAAAGCTCTCTTACCTTACCTCACAAAACATGGAATACAACCAAGATTCAATTGTCCTTATACTCATCAACAAAATGGGGTTTTCGAAAGGAAACACAGACATATTACAAAAATGGGAATCAGCCTTATCTCATGCTCATATGCCACTCACCTATTGGTTAGAAGCCTTTTACACAGCTGCATACCTTATCAACAATCTACCATCTCCTAGACTGAACAACCTCTCACCTTTTGAAAAATTGTACAACAAACCACCGAACTATCTTAACCTCAAAACATTTGGTTGTAGTTGTTTTCCTTATCTCATATATTACTCTCATCATAAATTAGGATTTCACACCACCAAATGTGTTTTTCTTGGATATAGTTCAATGCATAAAGGCTACAAGTGTTTGACTAATGAAGGTAAAATCATCATATCTCATCATGTTGAATTTAATGAAACTGAATTTCCTTTTCCTCAACTTTTTTCTTCCCATTCAAACCATCCTATAGCCTCATCAAGTTCACCTACTTTTACTCTAACCTCAACTCCAATCAATACCTCTTCTTCAGGGACCATTTTGGATCACTCTCCTTCAGTAGAATGCTATCTCTCAGCTGAATCCCTCGACAGACAGGTAAGCTCTCAAAATCCCTACTCCTCATCACATTTCTCATCTTCACAAAATACCTTACCTACAATCCCTCCATCAACCACACCACACATTGAACCAAACTCCTCAGTTCCTCACATGCAAAATGCTCATTCTATGCAAACACAATCCAAAAGTGAAATTTTCAAACCAAAACTTTATTCCTTTGCCCTAACCTTAAGCCCATAGACTGAACCTAGAACAGTTCCTGAAGCTCTACATAACCCTACATGGTTACAAGCTATGTAAGATCAATTTCATGCTCTCCAATAGAACCAAACATGGACACTTGTTCCCTATGACCCTACTATGAATATTCTTGGCACAAAATGGATATTTTGGACCAAATACAATGCTGATGAGACTATCTCTAAACACAAAGCCTGATTTGTTGCTAAAGGGTTTAATCAAACCCCTAGCATTGACTTTTCAAAAACTTTTAGCCCTGTTGTGAAAGCCTCAACCATAAGAGTAATGTTATCACTTGTTGTCTCATTCAGCAAGTTCATATCAACAATGCCTTTCTATATGAAGAGAGCTACATGAAACTGTCTACATCAACCAGCCACAAGGATTTGAAAGCAAATCTCAACCTCATCATGTCTGCAAGCTAAAAAAGGCTCTCTATGGACTGAAACAAGCTCCTAGGGCTTGGTTTCACAAACTAAAGTGTGCATTGTCTCAATGGGGGTTTCACAATTCAAGGTCAGACACTTCCTTATTTTACTATACTAAAAATGGAACTATTACCATGCTATTGGTCTACGTAGATGACATCTTGATCACAAGAAACTCAACACAAGCAATTCATACAATTATCAGTCAACTGCAGTCTCGGTTTGCACTGAAAAGACTCAGAAGTATAAATCACTTTGTTGGATTTGAAGCATACGGAAACATAAATGGTCTATATCTTTCACAAAAACAATACATTGAAGATCTACTCACTCGAGCAAACATTTTCTCTTGCAAGCCTTCATCAACACCCATCACTCCAGCAACCAAATTGTCTCTACAGAATGACACACCATTTGAACTCCCAAAGCTTTACCGAAGTACAATAGGAGCTCTACAATACCTGTGCAACACAAGACTAGACATTAGCTATACAGTGAACAAATTGAGCCAATTTTTACAAAATCCCGTAAACACACATTGGATAGCATGTAAAAGAGTTTTGTGTTACTTGAAGGGAGCCTCAAACCTGGCACTGCTCTTCAAACCTTCATCGTTGCCTGTTGCTCTCCATACGTACTGTGATTCTGACTAGGCCAACTCCCTCGATGATCTCAAATCTACAACCGAAGGATGTGTGTTTTTAGGGGAAAACCTAATCTTCTGGATCTCTAAGAAACAGACGACAGTAGCTCGATCTAGCACAGAGGCTGAATATCGAGCCCTATCTCAGGTGTCGACAGAAGTTTTCTACCTCACATCTCTACTGTCTGAACTCGGTTTCACTCTTCCTCACAAACCCATTCTCTAGAGCGACAGTAATGGAGCCAAATCTCTTGCTCAAAATCCCCTCTTTCACTCGAGAACGAAACACATCGAGATCGACATCCACTTCATTAGAGACAAAGTGGAGAAAGGAGAAATAGAAATTAAATATGTGAGCATCGACGACCAACTCGCAGACATTCACACAAAACCCCTCAGTTCCACACGATTTCAACTCTTGACAAGCAAACTGAACCTAGTTCAAAGCCCTAGGTTCAGTTCGTGTGGGGGTGTTAGAGAAGAAGATTCGAGAGAAGAGGGAGAAATGCATCTGAATAAATCACGTACCTCTGCCAAGATACAGACAAAGCATAAGGCATTAACGTAGCGTTTGGTTGCCGTCCTCAGTGCTGAGGACGGATGACGAGGACAGAAAAGTTCTGTCCTTCGGCGTGTTTGCTTACCGAGGACAGAAATTTTTGTTCCGTCCTCAGAGGACGAAGACAGAAAATTTTTCCCTCTCAAAATTGAGGTACAGAAATTCTTGTCCGTAGGACAAGAAAAGGAAATGACCACCTTACCCTCCATTCAGAAACCAACGTACCCCTCCTTCGTCTCTCTTGTTTCTCCACCGAACGCAGCTCACCACCGAAAAAGCCTCCCTCATTGTTTTCGTTACCGTCTGAAACCACCCTCCCTCGCAACTCACCCTCGCAACTCTCCTTTTTCACGTTGCTGCGTCTCCTTCTTGAAAGGTATATTATGTTTTTCCCCTTCGCACGATCTCCTGCTTAAAGGTATATTGCTGCGTCTCCTTCTGAATTTTTCTGTTCCTCCAGATCGTCTTCTCCAGCAAACAAGCAAACCCACTCGACTTTCTGTTCTCGCTTCTGGGTAAGATTCATCCATCAGTTTTGTTTTTCTGTTTGGGTAATGGGTTTGGAATGGGTTTGACTGAGACGAATGGATGTCTGTTTTATTGATGGGT
>JANITX010000010.1:33993265-34008036 GCA_027564395.1 Erythroxylum ulei | reverse complement strand
AATATTAATAAATTTATGTTGTAAAAAACCAAAATTATAATTTTTTAAATTAAAATTTAGAGGTAAAAAGAAAAAACACCAAACAAATTTTTTATAAAAATAAAATTATTTGACATGTTGGATTGACAGAACCCCTTGACTTGGAAACGACTCTTCTCCCACGCGCCATCCTAATCCGATTTCTTAATGACAGCTAGTGCTAATTTTTTGGTCCTTAGCTTAAACGAAGATGACCGTCAACACTCAACGCCCAGTTCTACCGTCTAAAATTTATCTTTAATTTTTTCATCTTTTAAATATTAAATATATAGTTATAGTAATTTTTATATACTTAAATTTTTGATTTATCATATCAAGATAATTTTTAAAAATAAAAAATATAAGAATTTATAGTTTAATCATGTACAAAATTATTAAAATAAATAAAATTGCATGCTATCTTACAAGTTTATTCGAAGATATTTATACTTTTTATCGATAAAATAAAATTCAATAATAAAAGTTAAAAATGAAAATTGAGTTGCCTGTGACTAAGCCTATATCCTATCTAAATAAGAGGGGAAGAGAATTTTTCTTGTCGATGATCTTCTAGTATTTTGGGTATGTTTCTTGGTCAGATGAATTATGGACGTCTTGTTTACAGTGATAATGTGAGAGTTGGAACTACTAACTCGAGGCTGCTAAAAATTTGATGCCGAACAGAGTCAGTGATCAATCAGTAGCTAATTAATCAATATGTGACGGCTTTTTATGCGTAAAAGTATAAGCTACCTAAAAACTTGAGAGATCTTAAAATTTCAGATTTACCTCCTTAAAATTTCTTGGAGTGAGATCTTAGCAATTAAGATTAGTCAAGTAAAAACTGAGATAGCTAATATATATATATATAAAGAAAGTAGAACTGACGTATTAATGAATGACACATAGCTTAGTGAAAGGAGATCGTGACTTGCACGCGCGAACGGTGGGCTTGGTATTAGATCTGTTCACATAAATGCCAGACAAAACTAGTGAAGTAGAAAACGAAAAGTTGAGGGGTCGAAGTGTAAAAAGTGAAAAGATATTCTCTCGTAAATCCGTCCTCCGGTTGTTGGAGTTCAAAGAGAAAAGGAAATTGACAAAGAAAGGGAAATTAATGGAAATTATAATAAAATAAAGAAAAAAAGGAAAAAAAAAACACCGCTATTCCTATACCCCAAAAACCATTCCAGAGTTTCCTCCCGCTTCCAGCTATAGAGATCGCACACAAAGCGACCCCCAAGCCTTTAGGAACATAATCTTTTTTTTTTTTGTTGAAGATCTTTTATCTAGTTCTCGGGATTTTAGCGTCAATTTCTCTGGGTCGGTGGTATTAATTGGGATTCTGTGATCGGGCACGGTTTTGATCGTACCATTGAAAGTCCTTGGTGGGTTTTGATGGGTTTTCGGTTTTGTTGAATGGGTCAGTTCCAGTTTTGTGTTTGGATTTGTGGGGTAAGAGTTCTATCTTTTTGTTCTCGATTTTTTTGAGGGTTTATTTTGCTTTACATGATTTCTTTGGGGAGGAGAGATGCGAGAAAGGAGCTAGGGTTAGGGTTTGGGGGTGGGAGGGACATGGAGGATACTGAGCTTGAAGAAGGGGAGGCTTGTTCCTATCGTAATGATAATGATGGTGTTTATGATTCGAGCATGGACCCTGATATTGATCTCTCTTACATAGTAAGCTGTTTTATTTCCGCTGTTTTATTTTGTTTCTGGTTTGGTAACTTTTCATGACAGTTAGATGTTGGTAGTGCTAAATATCATGTTGACTTGTTCTTTGGGTACCTTTTTAGATCCAAACTATGTGTGCTCATAGTCTGTTGATCCTTAATTTTGATTATTTGCAGCATCTAACTTGTTAGAATTCTAATTAGTAGTGTGCTATCGCTCTATTTTATGTATGGAAGAAAATTAACATACAAGGAAAGAAAGGCTATGGTTTCTGAAACGTGTTTTGGATTTGGAAACAAGGTAGTATGGGAAGTGCCTTTTAATGCTACCCATTGGTTAGTACTAACAGTGTAGAGAATATATTTTCTTGCTTTTCTTTGATTGGCTAAAGGGGTAGAGATTGATCATTAAAAATATCATTGACTGAAATATGAAGGATCATTTGAATTCTGCTAATGAATGTATCCCTGAGTTTTATGAAGAGCTCAACTGCTTAAGTCTGTTAAAATTCATGTTATGAAATTAGTTTTCATGAAAGCCAGATGAAGCTGGGATATTTAAGATTGTTGATACCCTGATATAACTTCATAAGTTTGAAGGTATTTCGTAGTATGATCCTGGTGCTTAAGTGCAATGCTGTGAATTAGAGCTGTTAGTTGCACATTATCGTTTAAATGCTTCACTTGTTAATTTTGCATGTGCTATTAGAGCTTGTCCTTGTAGGCATGAACAAATAATACACTTTTCTTTTATAATGCTTTCTTGATGAAGGGTGAGAAACTTCAACATGTCTTAGGACACTTGCAAAAAGATTTTGAAGGTGGAGTCTCGGCTGAGAACTTGGGTATGTTGAAAGAGAGCAGTATTGTGGTTGTTGTAAGCTACTACATTGCATATGAGTCTGCCTTCTTGCATGTGTTATCTGGGGATTTTAAATTTCTACAGGGGCAAAGTTTGGTGGCTATGGTTCATTTTTACCTACCTATCAACGGTCTCCTGTTTGGCCTCACCCAAGGACTCCGCCAAACAACCAGCACTATAATGCTTCTAAATCACCGACCAATTTTCAAATGGAGGTAACATGTTTTCAATATCTAGGTGCATTACTTGCTACATATGAATATTGTCCATTTGATCTTAAACTACATCATGCCACCTCCCTTCAATAAATAATCTTTTATAGGGTGGGCCTGTTAGTTATTTATGTTCATCAATGGCACCTCAATCAACAAAATCTGAAACTGCTTCTACAAATGCATTGTTGCAGCCTGTATCGAAAGAGTCATCCTCCCTGCGTGATTCTGTCAAGAAAGAATCATCTATACCATCAACTCATAAAGCTGATGCAATTGCTAAAACATATGAACCAAGAAACAATAAACCAGCTAATTTACTTGATCAGAAGAAGTTGAGAGTTCGGATCAAAGTTGGTTCTGATAACCTGTCGACACAAAAAAATGCTGCGATTTACAGTGGTCTTGGCCTTGATGTCTCTCCATCTTCATCACTGGATGACAGCTCCTCAGACACCGAAGGGATGTCCCATGAACCTCAAGATATTTCATTTGAATCTCCTGCTCAAATTCTTTTGGTGAATTATCTCACTGAAAATGTTCCATCTCTTATTTATTGTTCATAATTAACAGATCTGATAGGAAACTTTGTTTTTTAATTTCTTTCTGGTGCAGATAATGACTTCCTTCCCATTGCATGGAAGTCAACTGCTATCACCTCTCCCTGATTATCTTCTTCACATGATAGAAAAGGAGGAGCTTCCTAAAGACAAGAGACAATTGTCTAGCTCAAGACCGGCCCTAGAAAGTTCTGGAATTGGAATGAATGGGTCTGATACCCTGAAAGGTCATGGGAGAGCATTAGGAGCTAAGAGAATAAAATCACTGAATATGAGTGAAATTTCTTCAGGCAAGAATGGCATGGATTCTCAGTACAGTTCTGTTGCTATTCCTAATAAAGAGAGAGACCTTGACACTTTGGCTTGTGAGGAGCTTGTGACAAATACACTAAAGCTTCCACTTCTGTCCAGTTCGTGTGGTGATGTTGCTGATGCAACAAAAGGCATGGGTAATGCATTTAATGCATCCAAGGAGTTGTATAAAGGTGGATTGAGGGATAAAGGTTCATCAGGACAAACAAGGGAAGAAACATTGGAGCCAACGATTATGGAAGAGGATGGATGTTTTGAAAATCGAAATACCACTTTTATTGGAAAGGGTTGGGCAGCCAAGAAACATAATTCTTCTGAAAGTGTTTCACTCAACACAAGAATTGATGACCATTGCTTAGGTGAAAAGATTTACACATCAGCTAAAGTGGATTCAAATGTTTCAAAGCGGAGGAATGATCTAACCTCTGAAGTGAAAGATTGTTTAAAGCAGAAGGCCAAGGGCAAAGCTAAATCCCTTGTGCATGAAATGAAATCACATTCTGGAAAAGAATCTTCATCTTCTGAGGGAGAAAAGAGAATGGAAAAGAATGAGAGTCCTGACAACATTATTTTAGGAATGCAGAAAGAGAGCTTGGAGTTCAGCCTTTCCTTGGTGAGCAAAAGTAAGAAGAATTGCTATTTGTACAACCATATAACAAAAGGTGAGTTGGGAGACTTAAAATCAATAAAGAACACAGAAAAAGCTGGGGACATGTATAGAGAATTTTTTGGGGACATAGATATTCAACAAGAACAGAGCCAGGTAGGTACACCAGAAGATGGTCAGGTGGATAGGATAAAGGATTCTAATGTGCTTGACAGGAGCATGCACGGAACACAAATATTAAAGGAGAGATCCAGTGGTAAGAAAATTATGAAGCAGGCTTTACCTGAAGCATATCCAGAAGCAGCTCCAAATATTGCCCTGCGCTCTGGAAATGGACCTATATCTGATGTTCCTCATGCTACAACAGCTCCTGTCTTGATACAAGAGAATTGGGTCTGTTGTGACAAATGCCAGACATGGCGCCTTTTACCAATCGGTAAAAATCCTAATGATCTACCGGAGAAGTGGGTGTGCAGCATGCTTAATTGGCTGTAAGTTCCAATTCTGTACCTTCCTAATTTATCGGGGTCAATGTTCAAACTCCAATTATTTAGATATTCCAAATAAAAATATAGAAATATACTTTCTGGTTTTATAATCTTTTCTGTCTGAAAGTTTGATGTTTCTATTGTTAATATAGGCCTCGCATGAACCGGTGTAGTTTTAGCGAGGAAGAAACAACAAATGCTCTTATTGCCTTGTATCAAGTTCCTCCTCCTGAAAGTAAATCTAATCAGAAAAACAATCTTGGTTTGGTTGCTTCCAAAGAAACCATTACTGAAACTCATCCTGATCATATTCACACAAATATTGCTAATGGAGCAAAGGAAAACAATAGTCTTAAAGAATCATCAAATCCAATGAATAGAGATGGTCTTTCTCACTTGGTGAAGAAGAACATACAAGCATCAGTAGCAAGTGTGAGATCAATTGAAGGGTCTAAATCTCCTTTAGTAAGTGAAGCTGACTTGATAGTGGACAAGTCTAGTGATTTAGTTATGGAGAAGCATAGCCATAAGCAAAAAGAGAAGAATAAAGTACTTGATTATGATGGAGGTATTACATCTCAATAGTTTCTTTTTATGTGCTCGTAAACTTGGTTTTAATTAAATGATCTAATCTATTTATTTGTGACACAAGCCACAGGTGATACAAAACACTTAAAGATGAAAGGTAAAAGGGATCACAGTCAAGATTCTTTCAGAGCCTCCAAGAAAATCAGAACTGAAGGTTTTGTGGAAGAGTCTCAACTAGGTGGGGCCAGTGATAAAGTAGGTCAAAATTTAAGTAATGGCTTACCTTCTACTTCATTGGAGAAGCCATTTCCTAAATATAATAAGCTCAAGGATGCAAAGTATTGTAGAAAGGACCAGGTACAAGTATCCGGTAAGAGAGCGAGGGACACTGATGAAACTGCCTGTGATGATTTTCAGAATGATATAGTGGCTTGTGATATTAAGGATAGTTCAGAAAGAAAGAAAATGAAGGAAATTCATAATCAGCTTCAGGACAGCAGGATTTTGGCAAACGATTTCAGTGAGAATGACCAAAGGAAGGAGAAGGCCAGGGTTTCTGGGTCTCATGGTAAAGACTGTAGTGCAAGTAAAAGCAGTGGTAAGACAATCAAGAAAGGTAGTAATGGGAAAACCAAGCAACTGAGTCAAGAGACAGGGAATATCTCGTCTCAGCAAATCTTGGATGGTGGGGAATCTTCAAGAAGGGATTCTGCATCTACACATCCTGCTCCGGCAACTACTTCTAGCTCTTCAAAGGTTTCTGGTTCACATAAGACCAAGGTCAATGTTCATGATGTTAAAGGTTCACCAGTGGAATCTGTTTCATCTTTACCCATGAAAAGTTCAAAGCTAGATAATATTACATCTGCGAGAAAGAGCCAGATTGAGAAAGAAGATGACTCTGTTAATGCTGGCTTTTCAGCTGAAGGTGGTTTGAGAAGATGCTCAGATGTTGATAATGGTGGAAATTGTCAGTCTGGGACAGTAAGAAAGGAGAAAACTGAAGATGTGGCTCATCAAGGATCCCTTGAATCCTCTGTTGTTGACTTCCATTTGACGGATGCTTCTGGTGTTCAAGCTAACGGTCTTACAGATTGTGCTGGCCCAAATACTCGATATCAAAGTAAATCAGCATCTTTGGATCAATTGTACGACAATGAGAGGCAAAATGAAACGAAATTCCATTCCAGTGGATCTCATCCTAGGAAGTCTGGCAAGGGAATCTCTTCACAGTCTAGGGACAAGAATTGGATTTCGAACCCTGAGTTGGTTAATCATAAAGTTAAGCCCTCTGATTCTGTTGATGGACAAGCGCTTTCACATGAAGTAAGGCCCATTGGTAAGAACCAAATTGCTGAGAAGAGTGGAATCAAGTCCGATGAAGATGAAAATGTATGTATTGACACAAAAAGCTCTGCAGGATTACTGATAATTGATAACAGTAACAATAACAAAGATAGACGATATTTTGGGGGATCCAATGTTCCAGATATTAAAGTAAATACTACTTGCAGCTATGATGCAGACTCTAGTACAAAGCAGAGTATGCTACCTGATTGTGAGATGGTCTCTGGCAGAGGAAAGGCACTTACTTCAGCTCCATCTGGAGATCAAAATGAGACAGTGACTGATAGCCATCGATTGGTGTCTGGCCCTCAAAAAGGGCACAGGGAAAATGGTTTATCTGGCTATGATTTGGCTGATGATAATGCTGCAAAAATGCCAAAAGACATAAAAAAGGTTGATTATCCAAATGGAATTCCTCATAATAGTTATAGAAATTCCATGTCAAATGGGTGTAGGGGCAGGGATCTTGAAGGCCCAAGTACATTTAAACGGGATTCCTCCAGCCAGGCTGCAAAAAGTGCTGTGAAAGAGGCTAAAAATCTTAAGCACACGGCAGATCGTGTCAAGGTAATTAGTGTTAGATAGTTGAAGTTATGAAATTTGTTGCCTTCTCCTGCCTTGCTCACAATTGTTATATTTTGAAGAACTCTGGCTCGCATCGTGAGAGTACGAGCCTTTACTTTGAGGCAGCCCTTAAATTTCTTCATGGAGCTGCTTTGTTTGAAAGTTGCAGCATCGAGACTGCTAAAACTGCAGAGATGATTCAGTCAATGCAAATATATAGTACAACTGCAAAACTTTGCGAGTAAGTTAAATTCTAAGTTTGATGAAACGGCCTATCTTTTTGGAATATGTTTTGCATGTTATTTCTCTCAAGGAATTTTGATATCATTGTACTCCACTAGTTCAATCTGTTCGTTCTTTCCTTGTGATGCTTTTGATACCCTTTTGGAAGCCCTGATTGTTGAACAAACTCAAACTGCCACCGCAAAAGAGCTGGGATTTAGGCCTGCAAACATCTAGAACACCTGAACTGGATTTCTTTGTATGACTACTTTAACAGTTACATGCTGCTTTAGTTAGTGTGTTCATTGTTGTTCAGTGGTAGAGTCGGATGTGCTGATATATTATAGGTTTGGCTGCCGTTAATTTTCTTCATTTCCTTATCAATCATAATTATTGATTTTTGACTTCATGGTACTGAGTGACGGATCCATGTTGATCACTGTTTGTCATTGGAGATTTATTGTAGTTGATAAAGTTGTGCACTCGCATTTTTCTTTTCTAAATTATCTATATCTTAGGTTTTGTGCCCATGAGTATGAGAAATTAGAAGACATGGCTGCTGCTGCTTTGGCTTACAAGTGCGCGGAGGTTGCATATATGAGGGTAGTTTGTTCTTTGTATACCAATGCAAATAGAGATCTGCATGAACTGCAGGCAGCTCTGCAAAAGATTCCTCCAGGTTGAAAAACAAGCTTGTTCCTATCCTTACTTTTTCATGGTCTATATGCCATTTTAATTAGTGCATAGTTGATCTAGTATCTTAGCATTTTGCTGGTTTCTATTCTGTTGGTATTTGCTTGTCCCATGATACCTATTATCTAATTGGTGTGACACCTGCCTTTCACCGGTGAAAAGAAAAGGAAGTTAATATCTACTAATCCATATAGATAGCATCAAATGCTTTGGGCCTTTCTCTTACTATGGAAACATAGAAACTGGACAGGTAGAAAGGTGCTTGGCCTCTTTTTAAAAGATGAAAAATTTTGGCATATCAGAAATTTCAGGGAACTGCCATTTATATTGATGTCAAGGAAATGCTCCTATGTCTTAAAAACCTAAGAACGGAAACCCATATTATTGGTGATAAGACGATAAACATGATTATTGACTTACTCCTTCTAGAAGGTGAATAACTTCTGAACATGACCTGGATATTGGTATGACTAATCTTTTCTGCTTGGTCCTTTTCTTGGCCTGGAAGCATCACGTTTTTAATACTCCAATTCTGTGAGAGACTTAACAAAGTTCAATGCATGTCATCTTTGTTAGTATGTACATAATGTTCTGTGTGTCAAGAAGTTTTTATCACATCACAAACAACTGGCTTGCACTGTTATGTTTGTGAGATTCATTTTTGTTAAGTTTAGGATGGAATTTTTGTCTGGGTTCATGCTGTGTGTAGTCGCATTGTACAGTAAGTGTCCACATCATGAACTTTTGCTTACATTGTATCAAAATGCACTTGTTCTCTCACTTTGGGTTTACCTTTCTCAACCTTTGAATGCATCATTCAACTGGTGTGAAGGAAATTGATTTAATCTCATTGTTTTTATTACACCACTGTTAGGGGAGTCACCGTCTTCCTCTGCCTCTGATATTGACAACTTGAACTATGCAACTTCAGTTGACAAGGTTCCCTTAGCCAAAGGCGTTACCTCTCCTCTGGTGAATGGAAACCACGTCATTAGTGCAAGAAATCGTACCAAGCGATTGCTCAATTTTGTAAGTGAATTTACATATCATATAGAGACTTAAATGCATTTTTTGGATAGACCCATTCTTTAATCACTTGAAGGATCGGTCTTGAAGCTTATATGCATATATTGATGCTCAAAATGTTAGTCCCTTTTTAGAAATTTGCGTATAAAAGGTCAAAAAGAAAGATTAAAATCTGACTAAGCTGGTCTCTCTCTTTCAAAAATTATTCGTAAATAGCATCTGTTTATGTCACCCATCATGTATCCATTACCTAAGATGGCAGTGTTGCATGCATTGAACTGATCCACAGAATTCTGCTATCATACTTTTTTAAGCTTTTGTATTTGCTTGGGTCAGTAATTCTTTATTTTTAGGCACAGGAAGTCAGTTCTGCAGTGGAAGCTTCTAGGAAATCACGTATAGCTTTTGCAGCTGCAAATTCAAAGTTGGGAGAAGGCCAAGGTGGAGATGTTATATCTTCCATTAGAACTGCTCTTGATTTTAGCTTCCAAGATGTAGAAGGATTTCTACGTCTTGTACGACTGTCATTTGAAGCTATTGACCGATAAATAGTCTGGCAGCTGATGGAATGATTTAAATGGGGGGATGAACTTTCTGTTTGATCGATGTATCATTGGGTCAAAGCCTTTTAGGGCGTGGAAAGAAGATGACCCTGTTGAGGTACCAGCTGTCCCATGCTCGCCAACTAAATGTCATGTGTACATGTGTGACATACAAGAGGAATGTGCAAATCCAAGTGTATATTTGTATCATACTTTGGATCTTTTTTGTGCACAGAAGGACTTCACTTGTTAACTGCATTTGAAGATTGGTATTGACAAATTCTGATTCGCAAGACTTCTAATAGAAGCAACTCAGAAATTGTAGAAACTAGAATAAGACTGTAGATTTTCAACAAAATCATGATGAAGAAATAAATCAATAAAGACAGGAGTATCCTAACTATACATTTTTGTGGGGGTCATGGAGTTATATCAGTCTACATTAATTCTTGCAATGTTTTCTTTTTTGGGAATGGACTTCTACTTTGGTATTAGCTTTTATTTGTTATGGATTTATTGAAGACATTGTGAAGGGAACTGCAAAATGTAGTATACTCCCAGTTCTACTATCAGATGCTGCATTTCTCTGTTCAAGCCCTCTGTGCTGATGCTAAATTAACGTTGCACTTTGAGGTTGGCTCTTTGAACTTCATCTTTTGCTTTCATTCTTGTTATTTTCAGTTTGTTCTACTTTGATAGGAATTTGATTGTGTTTCATCTTACAGGTTAGTTTCCAATTTTCTGTTGGGGCAGCATTCCTCCGTTGTTATCAGAGCTAGTAGGACAGAATAGTTGATGTTTGTATGGTGAAAGGTGGTAACACGAGTCATATCGCGTCGTCTGATTATTCTCCTTGGAAGGTTTGAATACAATCTCTGCTTTTATATTTTGTATAGTTTTGAAATCTTAACTTCTGTCTCTCTTTGGCAGTGGCTACAATATGTCTATCCGGTAATTTATCTTCAAGTGAACAGGGGCAATCTTCATTTAAACTTGGCAGGTGACTAGTTTAAATCTACATGAAAGATGCATCTATTTGTAGAAAATAGTAATTGTTTAATCATGATGACAGGTGCTTTGTACATCTTGGATGTTGTCGCTACTGCTCAATCCTCTGCCCTGGACTTTCTTTAAAACACCCGGAGATTATCCTTCTTGATCAGTAAGCAACATTGTGGGCTATGGCTGTCAGTTTGGGAGTGTACTAAGAGTGGATGGACAGATGTTACGTTTTTAACAAGTGTAATGTTTGCAGGAATTTTGGCATTAGGGGTGGCTTGGTTGGAGTGGTTATAATGACACTCAGATTAGGTGTTTTAGACAACTGATTGGGATGGGAAATTCTGTTTGATAAACTGCCGTTGTTCATCTGTTGATGATGAGAAAAAGAAAGTAGGGATAGGTTCCAGGTGACAGATTTTGATCTACTGGACCATGTTTAGTGGATTCCTTCCATCATCTAGTCATGTTTGAACCTTCGTCTTCCTTCGGTGGATATGCTGGTCCTAGTGGTATAAGTGCATTGACTGCCACTTGTAGCAAATGATTTTCGAACGCAAAATTGTCACATGTTATTTTGTATTATCAATCCAGTGTGACTGGTGCTTTTGATTTGTTTATGCTGCCAGGAGTTTGACAAGTAATTAGAAGAGCATTAAAAAATGTATACAAACACCCATTAACCCAAAGGATTATGAATTTAATGTTTTTAGGTTTATTTTGATAAATAAAATTATTATGTTATAATTTATTCCAATAGTCCTCATTTTCCAATTTCATTTTTAATTTATTTCACCAAAAATCAATGTTTTAAAATTTCAAATAATTTGACTCGAAAACTTTGTATTGACCTTTTTTAAGTTTAATTTTTAATTTTTTTGGTTCGATTTAATTTAATAATTTTTATTTAATAGTTTTATTTTTTAATTAAATGGGACAGAATCCCAAATCTACAAATTTTCCAGATTTTGTTTCCAATTAGAACACAACAGTCCAGGATTGTCTCAATCTCTAAACAAGACGTCTCCCACCGAAATTGAAAGATTACTAAATCTGGACCTTATCTACTCAAGATAAAGGAAGAGATTTAATTCAAGAAGGAAGTGAATGATTGATTGCCGTATATGAATGGAGGCTAGGGTTGCAAAAAGGGATCATCGGATTTTTCTATTTATCCAGCAATTGCCGCACGTTGATTTGTTTTTTTGATTTTCATTACTCCATAGACCATCGTCTTTTTCTTTGCTGTTGGAGGAGATTGCCGCACCTGTCCTTCTCCTTGTCCACGTTATTATCATCGTAATTCATCTTGGAGGCTGCCGCAATTGGTTTTATTCTTTTCCTTCATTAATCAACAGACCATCGACGCATTCCCATCCTTGCTGCCGCAAATTGCTTTCCCCTCTATTCACGTTCTTGAAGTTCTCCAGCAGTGATCATCGCATATTCATTCTCTTGGTTACCGCAAATTGCTTTAATTAGTTTTATGGTTTAATTCTTCTACATCTTCCAAGTAGTTTAGTCGCATAGATTAGGGTATTTAGAGATTGCAATTTTCTGTTTTCTTGTTTTCAATTTCTGCAGATTTCAATTAGGGATTTTTATTATTTTCAAATAAAAACCAGTTATGGAAACAATTCCTTTTATTATTTCTTTTGATTTCAATTTAATTATGATTAACTAATTTTCTTGTCTTGGTTGAGGGATCCATGTTCCATGTTATTATGGTGAGATATTCTTAATCTTTTTCATGATTATTAATGAACATTGGATAATTTCAGATTTATCTTTTTAATTGAATTTGTTCGTTTCTAGGTGCGCAACTAGGAATTAATTGATTCAACTGCTAGGTTAGCAAAATCTGACGTTCAATTTTGGTAACCATAAGTAACAATTAGGATTAACCCCTCTATGTTAGAGTCGGAAAATTCTAAGAAATTATCCACTTGATTGATTTCATGTTGTATATGTTTATCACTTGCCATTGGTTCTTAATGCTAATATTCAATTTAATCTATGATCGTATCTAGATTAATTATTTAATAAGGTTGCTAAGATACATGTTTCTAGTCAATACAATTAATAGAAAATTTCCTAAATGAATGTTCGTTAATAATTATAATTTTTGTCGAGGATCCATAATGACATGGTAACATCGGTGACCGAAACCAAGATATTTTTCTTATTGACTTTTCAGACTTAATTATTATTTCAATTTGCTATTTTCCTATTGATTTTTATTATTATTTTAGTAAGTAACAAAACCCCCCTTTTATTATTTGTGCCGTTTGAAGTCGTAATTTTCATAATCGCAAAATTCCTCGTGGGAACGACATCTCCTTACCGCTACTACATTAATTTGTTTTAACGGGAGTGAAAATCTTTTATATTTGGTTGCAGACGACAGCATCACCACAAAGCTTTAAGCCTTAAGCATAAGTTTTTTAGTTGTATTCATTAGTAAGGCTATGTATAGGTTATCTAGCTTTTAGCTCTTTGGATTCTTATAATCCCTTTGAATTTTTGGTCTAATAAAATATATTTAATTTAAAAAAGCTATATTAATCCCAATTTTTCCTAGATTGTGTCTAACACAAACAAGCCCTTTGATCATATTTAATAGACAGAAAACCTAGAACAAGCTCTTTAGATTTAATGCAATAATGACATTAAGAAGTAGAAAAATAAGTTAGTATAAACAATAATTACACAAGTTTCAATTATTTTACTTAAGGTTATGTTACCCCTCATAATGCACAATCATGAGTTTTTCTCTTGTGAATCAAGAACAATAATAATTATGGATTAAAAACCTAATTCTAGCAATAAATTTGCATACGATTAAGATAGCAGGCCTCAAATAAACCAAACAAGCAAAAATCATAAACATTAGTCTTAGAATAACATTACTGTAATCGATTAATGTATAAATGGGATTTTAAGATTCAACATCCCTTTGAATTAGAAGTAATATATCTAGTATTGTATAGTTCTTAAATTCACACATCCACTAGAGAGGAAAAAAGTGAAAATTTGATTGTTTGTTGTCCCTTAATAAGAAAATAAGAGGTTTAAATTACCTGCGATTTTCTAAGAAATTAAGAAAAATAAAATCCTAAAATAATCTTATCAAAAAGTATTAAAGTAGGGAAGAAAATAAGACTACTAAATAAACTATAACTACTTAATATAGAAATTTGTAATAGTAGTAGCTTTAAGCGAGATCTCAACCTTGATACATTTTTATTACGGAAAATCAAAGCATGAAAATTTTAGCTCTCTTTTTAGGCCTTCCATGGCATCTTAAACTCTGCTCAATTGGCTATTGTTTGACAATATAACTTTTGCAAAACTATTCAAAACTTCGAATTTAATATAGCAGTCAAGTAGCAGATTTCCCTAAACCGTATCTTGATAGGATGGCATTGGATTCTTTGATTTAACTTAATGGCGGCCCTAAAAGGTCCATATAACACGAGACTTTTTAATTTTCTTCTCTCAAATTATAATTAAAAATTATGAAATTGTCAGATGGCAAAAATCACTTTCGTTCAAATTGGATAGTTTTTACCATATTAAAATACTATTAAAAGCTAGAACCCGTATTGTTATTACCCTAACATGCATGCTAACTGTAGTGCAATGCATGGCATCTTTGGGTGATAAAACTCTTTTGACATACATTCTTGATAACGATTCAGGGCAGATTTTTGTTTCCATATAAGCCACCTTTAGACCGATAATTCATAAAAACTCAAAGCATTTTGTAAGCATATATATAGTAATGGAGAATTTTACAAAAAGCAATAAGTAAATTCAAATTTTTTGGTTGTTGCTCTTTGTTGAGGTCAAAAGGAATGATTAGTAATCCATGGATTTGAAATGAAAGATTAACCATGAAAAACTTCAGACAAACTATTTATACAATATGACTGGAAATTTTATATTTTTAGTGTTCGTACTTCCAATAGCCAGAATCTTAAGATTGAGATCTAAGACTATCCAGGTAAAGAAAAGTGAATTGTTAGTTTATGCCATTGTAGCCAATTTATTTTGGTTGTAAATAATTTGTATGACATTATTATTTATTAATCAAAGGCATTCTTTATCTTTATGTA
>JANITX010000010.1:33974502-33993165 GCA_027564395.1 Erythroxylum ulei | reverse complement strand
TAAGTTGAAATTGATTATTTGGGTTTTGAAATTTAGTGTTATTCACAACTGAAATACATAATAATGTTTTTAGATTAAATGAGGAATGGTTACGCGAGCTAATGCCTGAAAAAACACAAGTTGATATCAATAAAGTTGGAAGACATTTTCCTTAATGTTTCGAGAAATATTTAAGTTTTCACTTGCAATTATTGAAATGATTGAATTATAAGATTAAAGTGTTCAAATGAAATTATACTATTTAATATGATAATTTCTTTTGTGTGAGCCTTAGAAAATCCAATAGAGAACAAGTTTATATGTGATCTTATAAAAGGACCTTTACGAACTGTTAAATCGTATCTGGTGTATTTCGTTAATGGATATAAATATCATATAGAATATGACAACAGTAAATAGTGGAGTTTGCATATAGGGAGAATTGATGGATTACTATAGTAAAATTATCGAGATACTTGAAATTGAGTACCCTGCATTGCCAATAAAGCGGAGTGTGATATTTAAGTGTGACTGGTTTGATCCAACTCCTAATGTTGGTACAAAAATGCATAGCCGATACAATCAAGTTGAAATCAACTAGCAAAGAAGATTTAGACAATTTAAACCTTTCTTGTTAGCAATGCAAGCGATCCAGGTGTTTTACGTCCCTTTTCTCAACTTGCAATGAGATAAGTCAAATTGGTTCACCTTTTACAAAGTTAAACATAGAGGTGTTTTTGAATCACATAGAAAAGGAGAACAAAGAATTGATAGTGAAGCATTTCAGGAAGATGTTTATGAAATAAATGCATTTGTTACATATGACAAGAATGAACCTTTGAACGATCTAAATAATGAATATGTTGAAATTTCATCTGGAGAGGAGAAGGAGGGTGAGATATCTGAAGAGGAGCCTGGGTTTGATTCTAATTCTTCAGAAAAAGAAGGTGATGATGATTTTGATTTACAATTAAATGCTGATAACTATTAATTTGTGTTTGTAATAGAATATTATATTTAATTATTCAATTATTGAATCAACAACATATTGTTATATATTGAATTGAAAATTTTATATTTTTGGAATATTCAATAAAATATAAATTTCAGGTTAAAATATGCCCCCAAAGAGAAAACAAGATATGATGCAACCAAGGTTTAGACCACTATTTGGAGCCAGTTACTGTCTAGGTGAAGCATCACATTCTGCAACTGCAACTACAACTGCAACCGAATCATATATTGTACCTCCAGCTACTACACTTATAGATCAGGCATTACCTTCTGTACCTGCTGCTACACCATCTACCACCCATATACCGACAAAAATATCAGGTATAAACGATGATGAAGGAGGCAACCTCCAGCTTAGAGTTGAGGGAGTTGATGGAAGAACTTACATCACAATTGTCAACAATTTGTAAATGAAAATACATGAAACACCACATGTTTATAATTAAGTTGTAGGTTTAAATTTAAAAATGATATAAAATTAATTGTTTTCATATTAGGTTGATTCTGTCTGGATCGTGTTCAAAAAACATGACATCCAAATTGAAGGAGAAGATTGATCTTGAGGGTTATATATGGAAGAATATCTTTTAGGCGGCAAAAGATTTTTATTATCAGGAGTTTGAAGTGCAAAAAATATTTTTTTATTTTTAATCAATTTTTATACATTAATTAGATAAATATTGTAGGTTATAAGTACTTATTGCATGTTTTTTCTTTTTTCAGAAAGATTTTTAGGATTTTGAATTTGACGCGGTTATTCATAAAATATGGGAGAGATGAGCTCGTACATGTTATAAAGACTTTGTTGTGGCGATACACAAAACTGGTATACGACATCCTTATATTTCTGAACAGATATGGAGTCGTTGGCAGTAGTATTGGACATCACCTAAGACAATGTCCATTTCAGAGCGTAATTCTACCCATAGACGTGGAGGACTAGGGGAGAGAGTCTTCCTCTACATATTGGAGGATCTACTACCCACTATGAGCATGTAGAGAGACTTGTAAGTATCTACGCTTTACACTTATATTCTAATTTTTTACTTTGATGTATTTCAATTTAATTTGATATGTGAATTTTTGAATGAAAATATTTGTATTATGGAGAATGATAATGTTATAAATGTCTGGCGCCGTAGATGGCTGTGTTGTTAAGTTATTTTCTTTGTTTAATAGGGGGTAAATATTATAAAAATAGAGAGAATTCTGCCAAAATTTATGTAAATTGTAGTTCACTTATAGCGTTTTATTCTAATGGAGGAAAAGACTATAGGAAGGAAGCCTACACCCTGTCAGCTCTTTTTGCACACTCACATTAAGAAGTATGACAGTGTGACCTTCGTCAACACTCGATGTAGAGAACTAAATGTATGTGAAATTTATGTTTTAATATTAATTCTTAATAATTATCATGTATTAACATAAACATTGCCTTTTGATAGGGTTAAATACAAGAAAGCATTCAATTTCAACAGTCTGAAGATGTTGATGAGAGTCAAACCTATCTTCATGCAATGGGTGGTAGGGACCGTCGTGGAAGGATATTCGACTTAGGTTCATTTGCAAGCACATGTTATTCGCAATCCTCCACATCTAATACAACAACATCTAGTAGGCGGTCTGTATCTAATGAAGTCCACGAGCTTCGGAGCATAACACAAGTACCGACAAGTACTTGGTTACAATAGTTGATAGAGTACATAACCCAGCTCTATAATAAGGTAGATGAGTTGAAGAGGAATGGCAGCACCTCATTGTAACATTCAGAGCATTCGCATTCACCAAATGAATAGCATAATTGTAGTTACTAAATGAATAGTTGTTAAATACTTATTGTTGTACAAGATAATTTTTTATTATCAATTAAGATAATTTTTATTTTATATCATAAATCAACCTTTTGTTTTAATAAATTAAATGTAGAAAAAAATTAAAATATTATCAACAGATAACTGATAACTTTATAAATTATGCATCAATAATAAGATTATCAAATAAAATTAAATGCAGAGAAAATTAAAAAAATAGTATCAGCTTATTTACCGACGAAAAACCAAAATCTGTTGGTAAAATGTAATCAATTTACCGACGAATAACTAAGTTCCATCAGTATAGTTGGAGAAGCCTTGTCCTTCTGTCGCTAAATTTACCGACCGAAATAAACATTCCGTTGCTAAATTTACCGATAGCACAAAATTACCGTCGCTAAATATAGTGACGGAACATAAAATATCCGTCAGTAAATTAGCGACAGAAAATCTGCGCTTCGTCTGCAATTATTACCTACGACTGTTTTTCCTACGGCTTATTCCGTTAGTTAATTTTGCCACTAACTTAGCTTACCGTCGAAAAATTTACACATTCTGTCGATAATGTCCATCGCTAAACCTCATTTTTTGTAGTGTACAATACTCATAAACTAGTTATAGGAACACTACTTCTCCTGAATAGGAAAAACTTTTTAGAGACTCAGGTACCCATTGTTATCTGCTAATAGATAACAAGTTAGGGTACAATCGTAACGAAATGGTCAAGCTACAAAAACACACTGCAGTATCAGGGTTACCATGCATGCATAACTATTCCTACGCACGTATATAGATGAGGAAATGGGGTCCCTTGATATGGTTAAGCAATTCTATCATTATTAGCTTTTCCTAGGCATCTATGAGATTTTTAAGATAACGTACATCAAGACATTGATTGATGTAATGTTTACTTTCACTTCGATTTACAAGGCACTTTGCCGCCTACGTACGTATTTTCTGGGCCTTTGTCCAAACCCTAACCCTAATCCCGGATTTTTTCTTCACAAATTGATTACTGCGTCGAATTCCCATTTCTGTAATCTATATTGTAATGCGTTTTTCTGGTCCGTCGACCTTCGAAACTCCAATCTTCGAAATCGAGAATGGAGATGTTGAACACGAACCTAGAGGAGATAGAGATCGGAACCTCTGCAGCGTCATTCCAGAGGTTTTTGGATCAGCAGAGAGAGCTTTTTCACAGCCAGATCGATCAACTACAAAATGTCGTTGTCACTCAATGCAAGCTCACCGGCGTCAATCCCCTCTCTCAAGAGATGGTGCGCTTTTCCGTAATTCAGAATTCCAATTTATAAAGTATCGAAATAGATTATTGGATTGTCCCCTGGTGTAATTTGATACTGTTTTCGCTCCCGTACTGGGTACATGTGTTTAATGTTAAGTACATTGTTATTGACGGATCTGGCTAATATGTCATTTTTTGAATTTGGTGCAGGCGGCTGGAGCCTTGTCAATAAAAATTGGTAAGCTTTTAGGTGGTTATGGAATTTTTGTTTGTTCTTTGTGAATCTGAATTGTATGGCACAGAGCTTATATATATATAGTTGTTTCTATTTCCTTTCAACTATAGTTCATCGTACAGATCACTTTTACACAACTAACTGCTTGATATGCCCATCTCATGCTTTTGGGATATTGTCAAAAGGGCTGTGGTTTAATTCTGGCTTCATGCAGCCTAGAGAAATCAAATAGGCTTCAGTTAAGGATGTGGTGTTATGGTGCAGCTGACAGTTGTTACTAATGGGTGGTTAGTATGGCAGGCAGAGTGAGCTGGGATAGCTCTATACTTGTTCTCATCCTTGGCATATGGTTTCTTGTTATTAGATATCTAGAGGTCCTAAGTGAAAATTTTATGAGACACATTGATACTTGTCCTTGTTTTAGTCACTATCTAAACTGTATGTGGATTTGGCAGGAAAAAGACCTAGAGATTTGCTAAATCCTAAGGCTGTAAAGTATATGCAAGCAGTTTTTTCCATCAAAGATGCAATCAGTAAAAAGGAATCCCGAGAGATTAGTGCTCAATTTGGCATTACTGTTACACAGGTGTCTCTATCTCTTTTATGATCTCATGGTCTTGTTGACGCTGAAATAATGACCAACTTAAATTGATTTCCTTCTTTTAGGTCATTCATCATTATTTTAAAACTATTTTCCATCTTGTTGCGATCATCTAATTGGAGTGAGTGGAGAATTATAATTGTTCTCACTGTTATGCAATGTTGATTGTAGGTGCGAGATTTTTTTGCTAGCCAGCGTACAAGAGTGAGGAAAATAGTTCGGTTATCAAGGGAAAAGGCCATTAGAGCTAGTGCAAGTAAAGAAACACAAGATGGAGTCCCAACAAATTCCGACCCTACAAAACCAATTAATCCTATTCCTTTAAATTCTATTGGCGCTGATGCCTTTCCCTTAAATTCTATTATTCCTAGTACAGTTCCCATAAATTCCGTCGACCCTGCACCAGTTCCATTGAACTCTGTTGGTCCACCTAGTGTTGAAGGAATGCCTTCTTGCTCGTCACAGGATGATGCATTGCCTGACTTAGATGACTTAGAAAAGCATTTTGTTGACAATATTTTTAATTTGCTACGAAAAGAAGAAACATTTTCTGGGCAGATGAAACTGATGGAATGGATCTTGCGAATACAAAATCCATCAGTTTTGGATTGGTATTTTCCAATCTGTTTATGTTTAACAGGTTGTACTCTTATGTGGCCTTTGCCATTTACTTTTTTCTTATGTATCATTCAGGTTTCTAAGTAAAGGTGCTGTGATGATTTTGGTGACGTGGCTGAGCCAAGCGGCTGCTGAAGAGCAAACAAGTGTGGTGCTGGTAACACTGAAAGTATGTATAGGTTCAAGTGCTTCTTGGTTACTGTACTGCTGTTTTGAGTTTTGCTTAGTTTGGAAAATTTGTTGGCTTACAGGCTCTTTGCCATTTGCCCCTGCATAAAATTCTTCCTGAGCATATGTCAGCCGTACTGCAAACTGTCAATAGCCTTCGTTTTTACAGGGCACCAGGTATGTGTTGTTTATAAATTTCTTATGCTATTACTGCCTTTCCTTTGCTCTTATCTCTAATAGTTGCATCTAATGGCCGGTGTCTGTTTAATTTGGCAGTTACTATCTTCTTCTGTTGTCTATGCTGTTTGTTCTCTTTAATCAAAGAGAATGTATATGAGTGTAAAAAGAGTCTGATTTTACCTAATAGCTAATTTAGACATGATTTGCTATCTGAGTTAGACAGATAGGTCTTTTTTTTTTGTTTCTGATGTTTGTATAGTTTTTGAAAGTAATTCTTGAGTGCCTTGTTTGATTATCACGACCATATGATCCTCTTGTAGTTTCATGACAATAGGGATCAGAATAGGGGTTCGTGAGTAATTTTTTTCAGTCATTCCTTATTTGGTTTTTGTTGGTTTTCATGCTGTTTTATTATAATTTCTTGCTTTAGAAAATGTATATATGTAAAGTAAGTAGTTAATTAGTCTTGTATGATAGTTTTGAATCACATTTATCTGATTTGAAGATCAGATATATCAAACAGGGCAAGGGTTTTGTTAGCAAGATGGAGCAAGATTTTTGCCCGAAGCCAAGCTACTAGAAAACCCAATGGCATAAGATCTCAGGAAATGATACTGAAGCAGAGGCAAGTAAATAAATTCAGCTCCTGTGCTTAGACTGATTCTTTATTGTTTCTTATTCTTTGACTATATTTGCAGCATTGATGAAATCATGGGAAGTGAAGTATGGCAGCCTAACAGTAGTCCAGTAAGTTCTTGAATTCAGTGTGTAGAAAATTTGGAATAATGAACTTATGGTTTTCATTGCTGTTTAGGGAAATGTTCCTGCTCTCTCATCTGAAATTCTGGAAAATGTGAGGTTGGTATAGATTCACCTTTGCTTCTGCTCTATTTAAGTGATTTTATTTGATTACTTTGACAATCTATGGGCTTAAACTTCATACAGAAAAATGGATTCTTCACAAGAAATGAAGCTTCTGCCAGCAACAATTGATGATCCTAGTAGGAAGCACGCTCTTGGGATGTTGTCTCGTATCCTTGATTTTTGATAACTGTTGCCTTTTATTTTTACAGTAAATCTAGCAATATCTTCTTACTTACCAATGTTAGGGTGAAACAGCTGTTTAGGGCCATAGCTGTAATGAACAATGTTTCAAGGGATATTTTACTTTGTCATGTGAAAGATCACAGGACTATTATGGTGAACGAATCTCATTATTTTCATGTTTATATGTTAAAACTGACATATTGTTATACAACTGATGTAACTTGATGTGTGAACTCTATTCCTGAACTAAGAACAGATTCCAGAGAGCGTAGGAAAATTCAACTTGTGGAACAGCCAGGCCAGAAAGCAGCTGGCAGAAGTCCCCAGGCTTCAAAAGCTGTACCTGTTAGCCAAAGTCGCCCAATGTCTACTGATGATATCCAAAAGGCAAAAATGCGTGCCCTTTTCATGCAAGGCAAGTATGGGAAGACAGGTTCATCATCAACTGGAAACAATGTTATAAAAAGTGAAGGTCTTAGTAGATATTCAAGTGCCTCTTCCAACATTTTGTCTGTAGCATCTAAAGTTTCTCCTCAGCCTAAGAAAGATGAAAACAAAAAATCTATGGCACTTCTCCCAAAAGTTTCTGATATGACTGAAGATTCAAAGGATAAAATGGCAACAAAGGACCCGATGGTAGACTTATATAGCAGCCTGATTCCGTGGAGGGTGCCTGCAGGTACAATACTCTTGGACCTTTCTTTCATGATTTCTCAACCGTTTTATATTACTGTTGGCCTAGAAGGATTAATCTTTCTTGGCAGCTTAAGGAAGATACCCATTTAGGAACTCTGTAAATTCAAACAATAGTGAATTATATCCTGTTTGAAATATTTCATAGAGATTATATAGGCTTTCATAGCAATAAATGTTTACAGTTTTTCTTGATATCTATCTCCCTTTGCCCTTTTCAACTCTTGGTTATGTGGAGAAGAATGAAGTAACCCTGAATCTATGTGGATAATGATATGTGCTTGAACTTTTTATGACCCTTCATTCCCATTAAGCTCTTGTTTGCAATTACTTGTCATTGAAATCAGAAAGAGATTTTGTCATTGTCTTCATCTGGTCAAATCAAGTGGTTTGGACAGTCATATTTTGCTTTGATAATTATAGTTATCTTTCTACCATTGGTTTTGGGACATCGTGAAGTTTGATTTGAAAGTACAATTACTTTAACTGATTCCTATATTTCTTCACAATTACAGCTTTATTGCTTTGAATCAAACTTCCATGCTGTGTAATTTGCAAAGGTTTGCTTGTTACAATTTACGGCTGCTTAGTAAACTTATGTTGGGAGGCTTGGTTTTGAAACTCACCTCCATTCCTAACTTCCCAACAATGTGACAAAATGTTTGGAAAAGAAATGTCTTTTTGTTCTGTTCGTGTTATTGGGATTATCATATCCAACGAATAATTGAAGTCTGCAAACTTTAACAGCCGTGACAAAGGTGTCTTAATTGGAAATGTAGCTGTAGAGATGTTGCTCCGTTTGCCGGAAATTTAAGTACAATTCGTCATCAAAAGACTACCCATTTGTGAATTTGGAAGAAGGACCTCTTTAGCTAACGAATCAACATTTGATGTTAAGATTTTAATAATCTTACTGGACCTCATCTATGAGGACCATTGTGAGAATAATTGGCATTAACCAAAAGTGTGTATCCCCAGGAGTAAGTGTCCACCAACACGGTGTACTAATCAACTATAATTTGGCTTTTGGTCTCAAGCATGTCAGGTTTAAATTGATTAGCAGGGATGACTTTTTTCTGACGTTATGAGTAATTTGGTTGTCACCATATGAGTCAAGAAAACAAAGAGTCCGGTATAAGGCAAATAAAATCGGTACACCTTGGCCAACTTGAGCACCGTCATGGATGTACAATTCTTGAAGCAATTATAATAGCATCTACTTGATTGTAAGTGGATGTTCAGCTTTTAGTCACTATTGGAAAGATAAGGGTAGTCTGGTTTGTACAAGTGGCTGCATTTTCCTCTGACAGGGTACCTGCTCATTTTCCCACGTCAAAAAAAAAAAGTCCAACTGCCTCGTCCTTCTGTGAATTAGTGGTAGCGTCTGGATTTCTACACATTTTTGAAGTTCTAAATAATGATAATGGGGAACTTGAATGATTTAACAATGGTCTTCCGGTTCCAATCTTGCTTTCCTTTTTTCCTTTTAGTTTTTAGTTTTTTTGGGTATTTACAGAGTCTGAATGTTCAGCCATCTATGCGCTTTCCTTTCTGCAGAAATTAAACTCATCAACACATGGAGAGTGGGCAATGGTGAGAATAGCAAAGAAGTAGACTTCCAGAGAAACAGAAACCGAAGGGAGATGGAAACCAAGTACCGGGCAGTGTCAGAGATACCACCAAACCCCAAGGAACCGTGGGACCTTGAGATGGACCATGATGACTCATTGACCCCTGAAATTCCAATTGAACAGCCGCCTGATGCCGATAGTGCCGACGTGCAGATTTCACATAGTCAAACTGTGAACAAAGTAGTTGCATCAGAACCCGTCTTGCCTCAAATGGGTAGTGGGACTGAACCAGATCTTGAGTTGCTTGCTGTACTGCTAAAGAACCCAGAACTAGTTTTTGCATTGACCTCGGGACAGTCAGGCAATTTGTCAAATGAGGACACAATAAAGCTACTTGACATGATTAAGAAGGGTGGAGCTGTTTTAAATGGGGTTGGTGGAAACGTTGAGGAGAAGGTTGAAGTCTCTCTTCCCTCCCCAACTCCCCCGAGCAAACCTGGAACGGTGCGTGCCTGCTTCTGTTGCAAGTATTGCCAGATATTATGCTGCTATCAACTTCCTAGGAATAGAGCTATTTTGCTCTTTGCCCTCCTGTATACAAAAATATAAATTAACACGTATGATGAAACCTGAAGCACAAATCCTTTCCAATGTTAACCCACTACCAAGTAAAATAAAATTCACAAACCAGTTAGGGAACTTTAGACCCAAAAATCTCTTTTAACATTTTCATAGGAGTCTTTCAGTCTTTGGAAGGTTCATCTACCATTGATGGGGATGTTTTATGCTTCCTTTTATTTTGCAATTTCTAGCCCACTCTACCATGGTTGGTGGATGTGCATATCCTGTAGTTTCCCAGTGGCAACAAAATTCTGGTTCGTGCTTGGCACTGAAAGATTTGTCCCCCAAGTAGTGGGCCATTCCTTGGTGCTGTCCAGCAGAAACCAAAAACGGATAATAGCATTAATTCATCAGAAAATTGTTGACAGAATGTCATATTCTTGGTTAAAATTCATCAGTGCTGACTATTCTTTTTTTTTTCCCCAATTGAAACATTTGCAGAGTGGATGGGCACCAGAAGTTGACAAGAACCCCTTTTCAAAGCAGAGATCAGCTGGTACCCCAATTACCCTCACCGATGCTGGAGTGCCTACTGTGGACAAGCTAACCGGTTTTGTACAACCTCGGATGAAAGCCAGCAGCATCCGAGTGATGCAAAATCAACTTAGATCATTACCTTTACAGCAAACTCTAGCACCAATGCCATCCTCATCGCACCAGAGCCTGCCCTCAAATTCTTTATTGTCCCGGACACCAACTTCAGAAATGGCTGCAAACATGAAAAACGCAACCGTTACAAGTCATTCCATAGAAAACTATTCTACTGCTCGGGAAGAAACCTTAAACCATATTAGACCGTCGCCAACTTTACCCTTTGCAGCAAATCCTCCGGAGATACGTTCAATTCCATTCCCATTGTCACCAACGCCAACACCAACAGCAACACAGATGTCAACACCTGTGAGGTCACCTTCATGTCTGGCCCGAATAACTAAACATCCAGTTGTGTACTCGTCCAGGCTACCAACTGCAGATGTTGGTCAAGTGCCTGATTCTTGGAGAAGTAGACAGGGCGGTTTAACTTTAAATTCCTTATCTAGGGCGAATCAAAGTAATCATGATGCATCTTTCGGAAGCGCTCGCCAGCCTCAAATTCAGTCACGTCCTAGTTGGGATAGAAATGAACATTTGGGTGACGAGGTTTTTGAGTCCTGGAGTCCGGAGAATAGTCCTGATAACTCATCAGACCACAGGCAAGGAAGAAACCATCCAGGGCGTCGGTCGAATTCTGGATGGGAATATATGCCTGACAATAGGTCGAGGCAGCGTTATCAAGGTCATAACAGGAACATAAACAGAAGGTTTCGTTGATGGGAGAGTTGCTTTTGGTAAACTTGGTACCTGTTGGAGTGTGGTCTATTTGTTCACTAACAAACAATTAGCAACCGGAGAAACAAAAGGATCCTGTACTGTACATTCTAACAGCATTTACAATTTGAGATCTTTCGCCCCTCCCAAAAAAAAGTGTTTTTTACATTATGGCCATCGTATGTGCTGAAGCTTTCTCCATCAAAGAGACTGCTACTCTCACGTGGGACTGTGGAAGAGCTTGATAAGGAATGAATAGAATTGAAAAGAGATGTTAATAAATTTTGATAAAAAATAAGAAAGGCAATTGTTTAAATTTTGATAAAAAATAAGAAAAGGCAATTGTTTGAATAAAAAAGATGTATAAAAAATCAATGATGGTGTGGGGCTTGTGGGGTTTGATTGATTCCATCAATCTTAGGCTCACAACTGTCTCGTGGGTGATCTCAATCTTTTAACAGGCAAAATTCATGAGACTCGGCATCCAAGGCTATCAAATATCAAACAGACAATACTATTTTCAAAGGAAAAAAGAACAAAACCAATGAATTGAAGTTGTCTTCAGAGGAGCTTGGTTCTGGATGTGTACCTTGTTTTGGCGCATGGAAAATTTCATCTTTGAGGTTGTTGAGTTTATGTATTGTCACCTAGATTTGGCTTTAATTAGTTTTGGTACGTGTCTGGATCTGGTGATGCTTGGACTTGAGGTCCAGCTTAGAGGACTAACTGGCCTTATAAAGCTCGTCCAATAACTCGTGGATCAACAATATCAAAATTTTATTTCTAATGGTGTTCTTGTTCAGTTCCAAGTAGTCCATGCATATTTGCCAAAAGCTATCATTCTTTTTAACTAAGACCACCGAAAAAGCATAAGAGCTAATTTTGTGTCTTACGAACCCTTGACTAAGTAACTCCTCTACTGCCCTTTCTGGTCTCTTAATTAGCAATTTAGAAGTACATTGATAGGTCTACTTCCCATTTTTATTATAATCTAATGTTCGTGCACTCGTCGTAGAGGTGGCTGAGTAGGCTCCTTGAACACTTTGGCAAATTTTTCCAATAACCCATTTAATTCTCCTTACTCCATTAGTTGATCTTCTAACATTATATTTTGCATCTGTAATTCCAATAGTTGTGTGAGATTCATCTTGTGTAACCGTCCATGTTGCTTCCCTTTCAATAATTTATCTAGCCCTTTGCTAAAAATGAACTTGTCTTTTTTAATCAGGATTCCCGTGAGAGTAATTCATTTTCCTTCCATTAAAATTTCATGGTCTACGTTTAAAAATTCCAAAATACATCATTCAACGTCTCTAGGAGTGTGGTTCACATCCACCTAATGGAGTCACTAGTGCCTCTGTCGAGAACCACACTCCTTGCATGCTCCATGCAAACCTGCATTAACACTCGTGACATTTCAACTTAAACTCACATCCTACAATTATGTAAAATAGAAGAACCTCTTCTAATTTGCCTACGCACCTTTGAGTTATGTTTTCATCGAAGAAATTGTGGGTGCTCCCATTATCCACCAAAATCTGTATAGATCTTTGTTGATTTTATCCCTCGACTCTCATTTGGTTATAATCTTCTTCAAACTCCAATCTTGTCATAACCTAGAATGATACATTCAGAGAAGGAAATTCCTCGCCCTCTTCCGAAATTGTTGTTTCTCCCTTGTCTTTAGACCTCTCCTTCTCTTTTATAAGAGAAAGTGGAATAGTTTCTTTTGGCATTTGTGGCTAGGTATATAGCGCTCGTCACACCAAAAATAGAGGCCTTTGGTGTAATATCCCGTTATCCATGTTAAGGCTAAAGTTTTAAATGTGAGAGATTCATTGAGAGAATTGAAATGCTCATGCATTATGTGATACGCTCATACACATGAATATTGAATCATTGCACATGAAAATAATTGTACATACATTCATGAATCATTCCGGGTATAATTGATCTATAAATGTGATTATATTTGGAACTGTGGATTATATGTGTGAAAAAATTAAATAAAAGTGTTCAAGGGTATTTTTAGAAGATCACTTATGGGTATAAGACCATAAGCTTATAAAGAAGGGCAAAATGGACAATTTAAACTCATTAAGGGTAGAAATGGGAGAAAGAAATGTAGTCTTGCTTTTTAAGAAGGGGAAAAATGTGAATTGAAGAGAAAAAAGAGAGAGTGTTGTGAAGAAGAGAGAGAAAATAAGAAAGAAAGAGAAGAGAATTTTGGTGGTTGAGAGAAAAGAAGAGAGTTAAACTAGGGTTTCATCATTTCTTAGTCTTGAGAGAGATTTTGAAGTGGTTCAAGAAGTAAAAAAGGTAGAGGAAGAGAAGAGCTTCCATTTGAGCCAAAGATCTCTTCATTTGGTGAAGAATTAAGATAAGATCATTTTGAATCTTTTGAATTTCTAGAAGGGTTTTAGTTCATGGAGTTAGAAAATGCATGGGTCTAAGTATTCCAGAACTAATTTTAGTGATTGTGCTTCGTGGGATTTTCCCAAATCTCAACTCAATAGGGTTTTCAATTGAAAACCCTATTGAGTTAAGATTTGGGAGTTTAATGGAGTCAATTTGGTAGTAGAATGGTTATGCCCAGGGCATTCCAAGTTTGCACAATGCAAATTCTCAAGTCTTCCATAGGGAAATTTTGTGTTCAGAATTTAGGAGAAAAACTGTATTGATCTAGGCTAAATTAGAAAAAGTTATCTTCTAAAATGTTTTAGCTTATCTTTCTAAATTTCCAACAGTATATAGTATGTAAATTTCGGACATTTGAGTCGAAAGTTATGATCTTTATAAGTGGAGCTGCTCTGGAGAGTGTAGTCAGTGATTTAGAACTTTGGTGATGTGAGGAAGAGCCAGTTGAAACCTTTTGTATCTTCTATGATTGACCTTTTGTATCTTCTATGGTTGACCTTCTGTATCTTTTATGGTTGACCTTTTGTATCTTCTGGTGACAAAACTTCTTCTATACACTGTTCATAAACTTCTTCTATGCGCTGTTCATTTTATATCGTCTGGTCCAATTTTGATTCTATAGATGACATAATCTACCTTCAAGGTCTTCATGAAAGTTGTAGATCTTGAAGTCTTCTTTCAAACCATCTAAGAATGACCTTGATCCGATATCTCTAGAGAAAGTTATGCTAATTGTTAAACATCTTCTGTGCACTGTTTATAAACTTCTTCTAGATACTGTTCATTCTACATCTTCTGGTCAAATTATGACCCTTTAGATGACAAAATCTCGTTTCAAAGTCCTCACAAAAGTTATAGATCTCGAAGTCCTCTTCGAAACCGTCCTAAGATGACCATAATTCGACAACTATGGAAAAAGTTATGCTAATTGTTAAACATCTTCTGTGCACTGTTCATAAACTTCTTCTGGATACTGTTCATTCTACAACTTCTGGTCCAATTATGACCTTTTAGATGACAAAATCTCATTTCAAGATCTTCACCAAAGTTATAGATCTCTAAGTCCTCTTCGAAACTGTCCTAAGATGACCTTAATTCAATAACTATGGAGAACGTTATGGCAAGTGTCTAGAATAGGTTCAAGATGATTGAGGAAAAAACCTTGTTTGATTCTTTCGGCCATAACTTTGTTATCCGACCTCCATATAAAGTGATTATTAAACCAATAGATTCCTAACACATTATTCTATCTCTCCAAAAATATTTGTAGCATTCTGAACTGATTTGTATAAGAGTGATCAAATGAAAGTGTGGGAATATGTAGGAACGGTGTAAATAGGATTATTTTACTGAACATACTTCAGTGTTTTGATTATATTTGGACATCCAGGATTCCAAATGAGATGATTTTTAATTTAAAGTCAACTTTAGAAATAGGGCTACAAATTATCTAAGAAGCTGAATTGTGATTCAGACTCTAAGATGTTTAATTTCTGAATGGAAATTGTGGATAGTATACTGTTTTTGAATAAGAGCAGTCCGAAAATGTTTGAAGCATATCTTCCAAATTTTTGAACCAAATGGAATGACCTTGCTATCATTAGAAACTTACGAGATAGGATAACAACTTTATAGAAGGAAGTGTTGCCAAATGTCTCCATTTTCCTTGTCATAATGTTCGTGAAAAATAGACCAGAATGTGTGGAATTTTGGAGATGTTATATGAAGAAATGAGAGTTTGGATATTTTTTTATCTTATAATGTTAGACTAAAATTAATGAGTGAATTGTTGGTATTAAAGTACCAAAGACATGTGTATAATGGAGATTAAGTGGTTCATATGATTAAAGTTGTGATTCAAAAAGAGGAGTAAAGTGTATCTAGTAAAAGTGAATGAGAAATAAGTTATTATGAAAGCAAATGATGCAAAAAAATGAGAATGTGATAAAATGTGAAATTTGATAATTTACCCGGGATTGCCATGAACATGCATCATACATATTCCATATACACATGTGTGTATAAATGAATGCTTATAATTGTGCAAAGTTATTAATGTATGTGTGTGCAATGTGTGTATTACATAATTCTGATGTGCAGAATGAACGTTCGCATTCAGACGTTTCCAGATCATGGAAGCAAATGCTAATCTGGAGCGTATTGTGAGTAGACCTAAATAGTCTCATTTCATTGTTTGTTCTGTTTGAATTTTTGTATTAATTGACTACTAGATGATAATATGAATGTGATTTGATTGTGTTGATTTTCGGACAGAAGGTCCGATGATTGTGAGGTATGAATGAGATATTGAAGTGCTCCTTGTATGTGAATTTGATGAAATACGTGATATATGACTTGGTTGTTAAATGCTGGACTTAGTTTCGAAGGAAAATGTGAACATGCATATAATGAAAAAGTGATGCTCAACTTTAATGTTTATTGTCGGACTAGGTCCGATGATATCTGAGTGTGATTGCATGAGTATATGAAAATATGATTGAGGCATTCCATTTCATGAATACATGAAATATAATAGCAGTTGTGACCTGATAGCCACCGAAAAAGTGCTTAAAGCTCAAAGTATGAAAAAGAGCCTCGAGCTCAGAAAGTGATTAAGAGCCTAAGGTTCATTATGCAAAATGAGTCCTGTATTCCCATCAGATAAGGGACAGTTAGCAATGAGCTCGGTATCCAAAATGGATATAGGACAGTTTAGGCACTCGGTCATAAAAAGTAACAAATGAAAAGTGGGTCTCATGTGCGTTGCATAATATGAATGATTTAAGTGTATTGAATGTGAAATGTGAAATGATGTGAATTAAGTGTTATGTGATTGGGTGAGCCATCGATGATGGTCACTCATTAAGTTCGTAAAACTCACCCAAAAATTGTAAATATTTTTCAAGGCTCAAGAGAATACCCCGTTAGGCAAATGGGAGTATACCTATTGCAGGTAAGTGAGAGATAGAGGTCGGAATCAGTTCACGTCTGCATTGTATTTCTTTATTTTGTACTGAATTGTATATTCCGCAATTTTTGTATCGAATTATGTATTCCGAAATTTTTGTACAATGTGTATATGATTGATGTTATAATGTAAAGACACTATGACCACAATGTTTTGTATTTTGTAATGGACCCAAATGGCTATTGAAATTCTGTTGATTGTATTGCTTTAATTGAAAAAGTTTATGAATAAAGTGGGCCTGATTTGAATATTGATTTCCACAAAAAAGTGTATATGTTTGTTCTTAAAAAAAAATTTATACCAATTTTTGACGGACTGAGTACTCTAGCATGCCACCCTTGCAGGGCTCGGACTCGGATATCACTTATGATGTCGGTACGTGTCTTGCAAGAGTTGGGTGCTGTATATGTGGTATCAAAGCCCAGAATTACTATCTTATATAGGCATTTTCGAAATATATGTTAAGTTACATGTATTTTTGACATGTCATAGCAGATGGTAGCAACTGATCACTAGTTTGAGTCACATGAATATGAGTCACATGCATGAGCATGTGTTAAGAGTTTGAGTTGATAGAATTAGTGAGAAGAGTGACGCTCTTCAGAATGTGAGAAACGAAGTTTTATGGACATTTTAGAAATGAGAAATAGTATGTGGGTAAAATATGACAGATGATGATTTAACATATTTGTATTGGTGGATATATTATTGAATATAACATCATTATTGTACCTTGAGGATATACATATGGAAGATTAAATAAATGACAATAGAGAGATGAGAGAGAAATGAAAAAAGAATAAAAGGGGAATGAAATAGACATGAATGACTTTACATGAGGTGAATGATTTGTAGTGTGGAGAAAGTTAGAAATGTGTACAAGATGGGATTTTATGTATGCAGGCGATTAAGAAAAAGATGATGAATCAAATGAGATAAGTTAATGCACTCAAAATGGTAGTTAAATTATTATGGAATGATGTAGCATTAGAAGTGGTAAATTCTGGAAAATTGGAATAAAATTGATGTTAGTATATGTCAATGCGAGGAAACCCTGATCGTGGCAAGGATAAATGGAAATTGATCCTCTTGAGGTACTAAGAATGTCTGATAAGTACTAATGGAAACAGTGGTTTGGTAAAGGTTACATGAACAGTATAAATGATAGTAACAAGAAATCTTCTTTCAAAGAAGAATTTCACCAAATTACATTAAGCAGATCTGATAGCTTATTCTTAAGAATGATCAATGAAGGAATAAATAAAAAATGATTATTTAATAAATCAAAAGTGAATGTTGGAGTTCTAATCCTAACGGAGACTCAAGCATAATATGTAGAATATGCTACTGAGAGTGTATGCATTTTTGTTGATGTAAAGTATCCAGCTAGGTGATTGGATTCTTAGAATTGAAGTGACATTAAGTATAAGAAATATAAATTAGATCTGATGAATGTGTTACCAACATAGGAAATTAAGTTTTTGAATAAATCAAAATGTGTGGAGAAAATAGTATGAATGCGTGGGCATTAGAAAATCCATGTGAAAATTAGAGAAAATCAAATGAATTGAGAAAATTATTTGAAAAAAAGAAATCAATTGGGAAACTGGAAATAATATAAGGGAATATTACCTCATTGAGGAGTTAGATATTTAAACAATTATGAGAACAAATCAAGGGCACGAAGAGACTTGGGTTATATCTGTTGAAGTTAACAATGCCCCCGACAATATCATGATATTGAAGATTAAAGTGATCCAAGAAAAATTGTATCAGTTACTGACTATGATCATAGATGGTATTTTGAGTGTGTTCGAAAAGTAAAGAGAACATTTTGAATTTTTGAGGAAATATAACACTGATGATAATAATATCATTTAGAATTGGAGATTATGGAGTACATAATGAGGTTTCACATTAAAGATTAGGATGAAATCCAATGTGGCATAATAAAGTGATTTTTATATGCATGAGATAGTTAAAGTCTCATGAATTGAATTATTCGGTATATGATTTAGAACTGCTGCAATAATAATTGTTTTGAAAGCTTGAAGGCATTATATGTACAGAAACATTCTAGATATATATCTATATGGATATATCGATCAGTAATGTAACATCCCGTCCCCATATTAAGGGTTAGGACCCGAACTTTCAGTATTTGTGAGCTCAAAGAGAAATTAAGACA
>JANITX010000010.1:33882197-33895952 GCA_027564395.1 Erythroxylum ulei | reverse complement strand
GAAATCATTTAATTCCAATCATTTGAAAGCAAATTTAATAACTTATTTACTCAATTATAAACAAGTCACCCACCTTATACTCTTGGAAATCCAAAATCAATTGCCTCCTTTCTCTTGCTCTTGAATAGGCCCTTGATTTCCTAAACACAAACAAAATTTCATGAATTTCAATTCAATTGGAAAATCCCCAATTTTCCATAATCACTATAAACCCTAAGCAAGCTCCAAGCTAACCTACCCTTGGTTCAAATAGGTTAGAAAACTCCAAACCTAGCTTAGAAACCCAAAAGCCCTTTAAATCCTACCATCTTCTTCTTCCTCCAACCAATTCCAACACAACCCCTTCTCTCTCTAGAATTTCTCCATTCTCACACAACAACCCATTTCTTCAATAAACAAGAAGGAAGGATGAAGAACTTACCTTGAACCCTTGATTTCTTCTTCTTTTCCACGAAAATCTCCCCTTTTTCCTAGCTTTCCACGATTTTCTTCTTCTCCTTCTCTCCTCCACCGACCCTCTCTCTCTTTTCTCTTCTTTTCCTTGTTTTTCCCTCTCATTTTCGTGCATCCCTTCATTAAAAAGCCAACCCACATGTCTTTTTACCCTAATGCCCTTACTAATAAGCCTTATAACCTTACAAACTTAAGTGATCTTCCAATTTTGCCCTCCATGCAAATTCCCACCTTAATTCAATTTATTCCATGCCATAAGATCTTATTTTAATTAACATGTTAATTAAATCCCATTAACATGCTAATTAATTTCACAAAATACTCTATTAAGACTTCAAAATTCATTTCATTCCTTGCCTAACTCTTTCCAAAAATTAAGGCATTTTCTAATCATGAAATTGAAGGAATTTAATAAAACTTCCTTCTAGACAAATGTTCCTCATTGTCTTAATTTTCTAATGACATCAAAATCATTCAATTTGGTTCAATATTCTGACAGTTATACACCAAACATTTCGGACTGTTCTTATACTAAAACATTTTCCTGCGCTTGACTTCCATCCAAAAATTGACATTCTTAGGGACTGAATCATAACTTGATTTCATCATACAATTTGTAGCCTTATCTCTCTAGTTTAATTCAAATCAAAAATCGTCTCATTTGGATAACTAGAGATCCAGTTATGGCTAAAACACCAGAGCATGTTCAATGAACATATACATTTTCCAGCTTTTGACTTCCAATATTTCCTATATAATTCATCTTGTATCTAAACCATATTTTTTATTTCAATTCAAATTCATGAATTCTCCTTTCTTTATACATGAATAATCATGAAAAATTTCGCATTTAATAGTCCTAGCTTACAGAAAGGTTCGGGGTCCAACATCCTTCATAATAAAATCTAATACTTTAAATTATAATATAACGTCAAAAGTCCTTTTAATACATCATAGGATCATCTTTAGAGCATTGTAATGCTTTTTATTAGGATTTGTTATATAACAACTAACTTTTACTGTATATGTAATATTCGGTATTGAAAAAATACTATTTATATATATGATAGTTAAGACATTTCTATGCTCTCATCTTCATTAATAGGGTTCACACTAAAGGATAACTTAAAATTAATAGGAAAAGGGGTAGAAATTGGCTTACAATTTTACATACTAAAGAACCTTCTTTAGGTAGTTTTTCTGATAAATCCAAATCTTCATTTTATTTTTGTCTTAATGAATTTGCATCCTTAGAATCTTTGTTACTAGTCCTTAGTTATTCGTTTTAATTTTCCTATACAACTGTGATTTTAAATCCTTTATATGATCTTTATTGGAGATTGCAACTAACATAACATATACATAAAACAATAAGATAATAAAATCATTATCAATAATCCTCTTAAAATATTTTTAAGAATCTAAATAAAGTTTGTTGTATCTAAGGCTCATGATAAACTACAAGTGAAAATATTTATTGAAGTAAATTCTTTTTTAGCATATCTTTTAACCAACATTTTTGCACAATCTCGCTCCATTTGATCATTATTATTTTTCTTAATCTTAAAAAACCCATTTATCACCAATTTTGGCTTTCCTTCTTGTGTTAATGGTGCAAATTCTTAAGTTTTATTTTAAAAAAGGTTTTAATTCTTTTATGTTTCTTTTATCCACTAACAATTATCTAAATTAGTATATGCTTCTTTGAGAATTAATAGCTCTCTATCTTCTATTGAAAGGTAGTATGCTATATTACCCTCTATTATATAATATAAGTGTCAATTTGGTGGTATTTTTGTAAAATCTAATTAATGAACTTTTGTAGTTTTAAACTCAACTAGTTCTTAAACATCATACCCTAATGCTACTTTAAAAGAAGTCTTTTATTGAAATTCCTTTTCTACATATATCATAAATTTAAAACTTATTTGTTAAGTATTTTTGTCTTTTCCTCTCCACTTGTAATTTATCCTCTACAAAAGTGACATCCTTGATGATAATAACCTTACAAACAATAGGATCCCAGAAGTGATACCCCTTTATTTCGTCAATATATCTTAAGAATAATCATTTTTCTAAATATATAATGTACATAAGACTTTGAAATATATGGATATTATAGTAATTCACTAACTTTCTATTCCATATCCCCATCGGCATCTTTAACTCAATTGCAATTAATGGAACTCCATTCACTACATAATAGGTGGTATTAACTATTTTTTCTAGAAATCCTTATCCAAATGTGCAACTCACTACTCTTATTCTTTCTAATATAGTTCTTATCATTGACTTTATCGCTCCATTTTATTAAGGAGTATATATAATAATGAATTTTCTTTTATATCTTTTTACTTATATAATGCATCGAATTTATTGCCAATATAGTTTCATATATTATTTGTCCTTAAATTTAATCATTTTACTATAATAAATTTTAATGTTTGCCTTAAAAATTTTGAAAATTGATAACACATATGCTTTCCTCTTAATGGGTTACATCAACATCTCATGGAATAATATTTAATGAAATACATAGTCTCTTTGCAACTTTCAGATATAAAACTAGTTTTTTTTATACAATAGAGTGAATCAATTTAAGAACAACCTTGTTTCTCAAATTTAATATGTTCAATTTTACATGATGTTGTCTATCTGTAATAAAATGCTCACAAAAGGGTAATGATATCTCTATGAGCCAATGGAATCGTTTTTACTTAGCAAGGATCCTCTTTCCTTGTTTATATATATTTCTAAGTTTTTTAATATCATAACATAAAATATCTTTCATTTGGATTACTTGAAGCAACTAGTGCTTCTACTTTTAGTGATGTCTTTGATTTTAACTTGTACAAGTTTGCACATATCTTCTCTATCTTTATAAGTACATGTATGTCCAAAATTATCTTCAAAATCTTATTGATACTTTCTATCTTGTACTTAAGATCATCTAATCATCCTATAAACAACAAATTCTTCTTTAAGTCTCTATATGTTGTACCTATTAAAGAGTATAAATTGTTTCATCGCACATTTTTAGCTTAATTATTCTAATATGGACAACCTTTAAAGAATAACTATCATAATTGTATATAGATCCTCTTGAGATTTGTTCATAATGATGTAACCATTTTCTTCTAGATGTCATGTGAAAAGCAGCTTTAAGTCAAAGAGTCATATATTAAGTAGTGACTTCCTACTTTCAATTGTTGTTAATTCTTTGCAACATAAAAATATTGCTTCCGTATAAAATATTATTTATGACTAAAATTTTCTTATTTAATTTCTAAAAATTCCTTTTCAAGTGACCTTTCTTTTTCTAATTATAACATTTTATATTTTCCTTGCTTCTTGATTTTAGCCTACTACGATTTTGGCCCCTACTTAGTCCATATTTCATTAATCTCCTTCTTATCACTATCAAGGTTTTGACTTGATGTCAACTAAACCATCTATCTTACTCATTCTTATGTCTACTTTCTTCCTCTAGAACTACAACTACAACATCATAAAAGACTAAGAAAACTATAAGATGATTATTGGATAAGTGATAATGAGTTTTTCATATAAATTAGGTAGTTTTTGAAGTAGAAATTAGGTATATTCATTTGAATCTATTCTATATCCTAATGATGTAACCTAAGAATATAGAGTAATCAAATTATTAATATGCTAAGTCATGAAAGTGAATTCTAATATCCAAAGATATGATATAATATCTCTTTTATTATTTTTCTTCTCCTCTATGGTTGGTAAAACTTAACAGTTAAATCTAAATGAAGATTTGCAACAATATTCATATTCTTTTCATTCCACTTTACGTAATCTATAAGGTTTTTTAGCCTTCTATTAATGGTTACAAAAAAATTATCATATATGAGGATAGTTTTCATCTTCAACATCCTTAACAATAAATCATTCTTGCTAAATTTCTCCAAATTAAATTTAGTTGCCATTACTTCCATCTTTGATTGCTTTGACCTTAGAGAACTTTCATTATTTTATGTAAATATTAATTGTATAAGTAAATAGTACTTAGTACTTTTAAATGGTGGATAATATTTGGTTTATTTTCTGATGTGGAGGATTTAATAATAATGACAACCATATAAAAAATGATAAGTATCTACACTATAATTAACCTTTAATACCACTTATTGAAATAATTAAGTAGATATGGTACGATTATAACTCAATTAAGATTGAATGAAATATGAAAAATATTATTATGAGTAAAATTAGGAGTTACAATACAAATACTTACTAACTATAAATTACAAAACAAATATTAATTTATAACTTAAAACTTATAAAATTAGATCCTCACAATCTCTATCCTTGAATGCTTAAATTAATTTTTTGATATTTGTAATAAGAAGATGTATAAATATTTATAAATAAATTAAACTAACAGTAGTCGTATGTTTTAATTTTTTTTCTAATTATTACACATTCTTATATTTATTTTTACTATTATACAATAGGTATGTATCTTCATCTAAATATTTTGCAAGCAATATCTATGCAATTCTTATGTTAAGCGTTCAACTTTATTTTGAGACTTTTGGTGATGGTAGACTCCTTTTCAATTTATGGGGATGATGAATAAGTAAAGACAAGTTAAATAAAGCTCTTTTCGAGAGAGACACGGCCGTGTATAGTGCTACATGCTTGTGTCCTTACTTACACAGTCGTGTATAGCAACTATGTAATCACACATGCCTATGTAGGGTGACACACATTTGTGTCTAAACTTACACAACTGTATAGATCAACCGTGTAAGTCTCTAAAACTATGTGAAGGACATAAAGAGCAAAAACATATACGGTCATGTACACGCCTGTGCCATGACATATACAGCTGTATATGATGATTGCGTATCTTTTTGTGATAGTGTTCATCTGCGAGTGAGGTGGTGCTGAAGACACGTGGTCACTTACACGGTCGTGTATATGACAACGTACAATCCAAAAAAACCTATTTTATGATATAAAAGAGTAAAATATATATGCTTGGTATGATAGTGTGATCATAACGTCTAAAAGTGAGGAAAAACAAAGAGAGGGCAAGTATTATTGTATTCTCATCCTTTTATTATTTTTGGAATTAGTTTGAGTGTTTGTTGATTATTACATCAATTTTGGTTTCAATCCTGAAACTTTGTGAGATAACTTGTTGTTGTAGGTGAGAGATCAAATTTAGTATCCTTATTGAGTTTAATGGATTTGCTTGTTGGTTTGGCTCATGATTTTTTCCCTCTACACTAGAGGGTTTTTCATATAAATCTTAGTGTTTATTTTGTTGTTAAGTTTCTTGTTCTCATATTGATTTGTTGATACAAGTTGAAGAGTAATTTTTTTATAATTGGTTGATCTTTTAGAGAGTTGTGTTATTTTTTCCCAATAAGTGCTACCAGACCCATTGTGATGGAAGGTAGAAACAGTTTTATGGTCAAGTTGATGTTATCAAATTATGTTATCAAATTACTAGATTTGGAGTCCTATAATGGACAACCTTATGTATTGCAAGGATCTCTTTAATCTTATTGATGTGGACAAATGTGTGAATAATGATGTTTCTTCAAAAATTGGAAGGATGTTAGATAGAGAATGGGAAAAGATGAAGCGAAAAACTTTGGGCACTATTAGACAATGGATTGATATCAGTATTCAACTGTGTGTCTTAAAATGGATCCTTTTAAGCTATGAAATAAGCTAGAAGGTCTGTATAAAAGGAAAAATTCCCATAACAAGGCTCCCTACTTAAAAGGCTTGTGAACTTGAAGTTGAAAGCTACGAAATCTGGGTCAAACCATTTAATTGATTTCCAAGATATAATCAACAAGCTTACTACAATGAAGATCATTCTTAATGATGAGCTTGAAGTCTTGTTCCTATTGAGTTCATTACCAGATAGCTAGGAAATGCTAGTAGTGACGATTAATAACTAAACTCCTAAAGTTATGCTCTCTTTAGATGTAATTAAAGAGAGTATGTTCAATAAAGAAAACAGAAGCAAGGAGATGGAAGTTGACAACGTGCAAGCTTTTATGACAAAAAGCAAGCGAAGGAATAAGAGTAGGGGTCCTAAGGTCATTTTAAATTTAAGAAATTTTCAAAGTCCAGAGATAAAAAAAGACGTAAAGACATGTTACTGTTGTGATAATCTAGGGCATGTTAAAAGGTTTCATTATAAGTGTAAGATGGATCAGAAAAAGCAAGATCATCAAAATGATGAAGATGATAAAAATACAACTACAACAACTTCTAGTACGGATGATAAGGTGTACCTAGTTTGAGCAACAAATGAAAGCTTTCTTGCTAGTAATTCTAGTTCTAAATGGTTGATTGACATAAGGGCTTCTTATTATTAAGTTCCAAAGGTGGAGTGCTTCTTAAACTACAAGAGTGAAGACTTTGGGAGTGTAAAGATGAAAAATCAAAGTTTCGTCAAGATTATCAGTATGGGTGATATTCGAGTTCAGAAAAACTTTGGATGCTTACTGACCTTGAGAAATGTACGACATATCCCCGATCTAAGCCTAAATATATTATCGGTTAATATGGTAGATCAAGAAGGATTTTAGCACACTTTTGGTCATAGAAAGTCAAAATTGTCCAAAGGAGCGATGATTGTTACTCAAGGAGAGCAATGTTGCTTATTGTACAAGACACACTTAAAGGTGTGTGGTGGTAGTAAAGAGGAACTTCTCCAAATTTGTGACATTGACAATTAGGACATATAAGTGAGAAGGGATTAAAGTTGCTAGCTGGTAAATCCCTCATCTTAGTTAAGAATTCATTGCCGCCTAATCTTTGTGATCATTGTTTGGCTAGAAAGCAACATAAAGTCTCTTTCAAGAGAAGATCTATAGGGAATTTGAAGATATTAGAGTTGGTGCAATTAGATGTTTTTGGCTCTATTGAGGAGAAGTCACTAGGAGGTAACAAATATTTTGTTTCATTTACTGATGATGCATGGAAGAAGACTTGGGTATACAATTTGAACTCAAAAAGTTAAGTGTTTGAAACTTTCCAAAAGTTTCAGGTCATCATAGAAAGGGAAGTTGAGAGGAAGCTGAAGTGCCTGAGAACATATAATGGAAGTAAGTATACTTCCAAGGTGTTTGATTATTGTATATCGTATGGCATTAGACAAGAAAATACATAACTAGAGACTCCATAGCATAACAATGTTGCCGAGAGGATGAACAAAATAATTACGAAGAAGGTTCATTACATGCTCAGAACGTTTATGTTGCCAAAGACATTTTGAGGTGAAGCAACCTGAACTATTGTTCACCTGATTAATTAAGCTCCTTCAGTTCTATGGATTTTAAGATTCCTAAGAGAGTGTGGACTAGTAAAGATTCCATATATCATCATTTGAGAGTTTTTAGTTGCAAAGTATTTAGACAAGTTCCTAAGGATCAGAGAAAGAAGCTTGACTCAAAGACGATACCTTGCATTTTTGTTTGATATGGTGGTGATCAATTTGGCTTTAGACTTTATGGCCTAGAGAAGCAAAAGATGGTTAGAAGCAGGCATGTGGTATTCCAAGAGCACGAGAGAGGTGTTGATCTTTTAAGAAGAGATAAGTCATCACACTGTAGCTCATCATATAGGATTGTTAATTCTTCGCCCTATTTCTTTCACTATTAAGTAGCCTACAAGTGAACGAGATGAAGTGTGTGAACACATGTCAATGATGAGCTATATGAACCATATCTTGATAATGTTGAAGATGAAGTTGTAAAGGATAATGAGTAGGGGGGAGTAAATAGATACAACAATTAGTGATATACAGCTTTGAAGGTTGACAAGGGAGAAAAAGCCTTCTATAAGGTATCTAAGTTCAGAATAACTATTAATTACTATTGAGGGAGATCCTAAGAATGTGCAAGAGGTTGCATCTTGTGAAGGAAAAGATCTTTAACTCGCGGCTATAAAGGAAGAGATGAGTTCTCTCAAGAAGATTCATACATACATGAATGGTGTTGATATGTTAACTAAAGTTGTTCCCAGAATCAAACATAAGCTATATAGTAAGCTTATTGGGATGTATCTCAAGTAGATGATGGAGAATAACGTGCCTTCCCCTTAAATGGGTTATAGGGGGAGATTGTTGAGTGTTTGGTCCTATTTTGAGGCTTTCGGTAATCGTAGATGCCTTTATGGTTCTTAGGGATGATGAACAAGTATAAGACAAGTTGAATAAAGCTCTTCTCTAGAGAGACATGATTGTGTAAGGTACTATGTGCCCATGTCTTTACTTAGACGGTCATGTATAACAATTGCGTAAACACACACACCCGTGTCTAGACTTACATACCCATATGAATCAATTGTGTAAGTCTCTAGAACTGTGTGAAAAAGGATGTGAAGAGCGAAGGCATATATACGTCCATGTCATGACATATACAGCTGTGTATCTCTTTGTGATTGTGTACATTTGCGAGTGAAGCGGTGCTGAAGCCACACGGTTACTTACAAACCATGTACGACTAGAAAAATCCATTTTGTGATATAAAAGAGAAAAATATGTAAAGTACCGCTATAACGTTCAAGAGTGAAGAAAAACATAGAGAAGGCAAGTAGTGTTGTATTCTCATCATTTTTTATTATTTTTTAGAATGATTTGATTGTTTGTTGATTGTTATATCAAATTTGGTTTTAATTCTGAAACTTTGTGAGGTAACTTCCTGTTGTGAGGTAAGAGATCAACTTTTGTAAATACTTATTGAGTTTATGGATTACTTGTCGGTGTGGACCATAATTTTTTCCCCTCTACACTATAAGGTTTTCACGTAAATCTTGGCATTTGTTTTATCGTTAATTTTATTATTCTCATACTGATTTGTTGGTGAAGTTGAAGAGTACTTTTGTTGTCGATATTTGGTTGATCTTTTAGAGAGTTGTATTACTGTCTCCCAACATCTTATAACAGTTATCGAGATGAATGTATTCTTGAGTGGAGTTTGGTTTATATCCTTATATTAGGCACCAATATTAATCAAGAGCTTGTCATTTAAGTACTACAAGGAACTTACGTTAAAAGGTTTAAGGTTTATGGGTGTTAAAGTTGATTGTCTCCTGATTAGATTAACCTATCACTTTGCTACTTGAAATTGTCAAAGAAGTGATAAACCCACCATCTTCGAAACAATTGTATACTGTAAATTTACAATCGTTCAAGTTGTTTCATCAATGAGTGTTAGAAAGGGAATATATCATGATCATTTGGAACATGGTGATAGTGAAATGGGGACTAAAATTCGGAGATTTATTCAATCTTCTAGTAATATTCAACTTAATGAGAACGAGTTTTAAGTCATCTAGACAAGAGAATGAAGTTAACTGGTTGTTGAAACAAGAAATTAATTGATAGAAGTTCAACAAGATACTTAACAAAATTACTACATGGTTTGACTTAAATTTAAAAATCCAAATATATCATCCAAGCAAAATCGAATGTAATTATAAACCATAATATCTAAATTAAATTGGATAATTTTGAATTGAGAGATTTGACTATAAAAATATAAATAAATAAGTGATTTCAAATGTAAACTTTATAAATGTCAAAAACAAAAATAAGCTTATATTTTCACGGGCGGTGTTGATTTTTTGCTAGTTTTTGTTTCCAGTTTCATCAATGAACAGTATGTGATCGCCCTTTGGCATGGATATTTGATACTTTGTTTTCTTGTGAATACAGACGGAACAGCCATGTCCATTTGCAAATTAAATTAATGGTTACCATTTCCACTGATTTTAGACAGTATAATTAAATTTAAGATGTAAGAAAAAGCTGGGTAACATCAGAGAGGCTATAAAATGGAAACAATGAATAGACAGGAACTAGAATATGGAGGGACAAGGTAATTTCTTCAGACAGTTTGGCATGCCAGGTGCTCCAAATTGATCCCGACAATTTTCCAACTTAGTTATTGTCGAAGAGGAATTCAGTATCGGTGTAATCTATGAAACCAGCAAGATGACAACAGATATATGGTTGCTGCCTTCTTTGACTTCATATTATGATAAAACCGAAATAGAAGTACAAACTAGGCAGCCGCATGACGACGCTGTTATAGCTGCTGAAACCGTTTGTTAATTGTATAAGAATTTTCACTATTTGACACAAGCAAGAACCCTAGGGATAGAGAACATATACAAAAGGACGGATATAAGTTTAATTATATTCCTTAATTACGACCTGTAAGCGTGTTTTCAATAATCAATCGCGATGAAAATGATGTTTGGATCGGGAAAACAACAGATTGGAAATTCTATTCTTGTAGATATAGACATGTTTCGAGTAAGAAAAGGAAGTGAAAATGCAGAAGCTGCTAGCTAGTTTAACCTTTTCATTTTATATATGAATCAAGTGTGAACTTTGTCAATTTAGCATTGTTGTTTTCTAAGCACGGCATTCGTTAATTTTTTTGTTTCTTTCACGACTAATTAATCAAAAGCCTCGGTTCATTTAACATATGGTCCCACCGTCTTAATCTAACCTATAATTATGGTATTCAATAATTAATTATTGTCTAATCCCAGCTTCATAGGTAGCAGTTTCAGTCGCACTCAACGTGCTAATGTGGTAGCCTTGCTCCTAAAGTTTTGACTTTGATGTATGAAAATCTTAAGACCTTAGGCTCTTAATGATTAATGTTAGTCCTTAGGGACTAACATTAATTGCAATTTTAGTTTTAAAAAAATTATCGATTAAGTTACGTTTTTTTGATCTAGATAAAGATAATTAAGTGACTCAATAAATGATCTAAATCAATGGCTCGAAGTCCGGGTAGAAAATGGGTCCTGATTAGTGTAGACCGGATCCATATCGGCCTTGTGATGGGGAAGCCCGATATGGAAGCTATATAAAGGTAAGGTCTCCTGCAGTTACTCAAGATGATCTTCACAAGCATCAGGTTCTCTGACCCGTTAAGAGAGCTCATGAACTAAGAAAATTGTAGAAAGGCCTTGCCTGTGAGTCGGTGAGCATTTTCCGCTAAAGGACCCAGGAGATTTGGAGGCGTTTGGAGCTCGAAATCGACATCAGAATCAGAGATGGAACCGAATCCAAGTATTCCGCATTACCTTCATTTTTAATCCTTTCACGGGACCCTGGGGTACGTAATAAGGTTCCCTCTACGTACTAACATGTGGTATCAGAGCGGTTACGTGATTGGATTGCCGGAAACGAAGGTTTTTCGGTTTTTCATCTCATTTGGTTTTCTGTTGATTTTGATTTGTTTTTCAGCTTTTTTGCGTGATTGATTGCGTAAAAGTAGTTTACATAAAGTTAGCTACGAAAAACGGATCAAAAATGGGCTGAATGGAGCGAAAAACGAACCCCCAGGACGCCGGAAATCATCACCGGAGTCAAAGGTGGGGAAGACCATCGGGCGCGTGTGGTACACGCCCCCGACGGCGCTACAGTGCCCAAGAGTGTCACCCACGTGGCATGATAAAGAAATAAAGGGAAAAAGGTGGTACCTGTCAAAATTAAGAGGGATATATAATTTTAACCAGGTCAATCAATTGGTACCATAAATTCAATTCCTAACTAAGAATATCATTTTATCTCAACCAACGATGACTTAGTCACGCTTAAAATTTCTATGCCTTCGAATGCATATACATTTATATATCTTTTCCTAATCATATTCTTTCTTTTTTTTTTTGCCATTAGAAATAGAGTTTGATCTAATACATTGTCACAATAAAGTAACAATAATATTTTGTTTTCAAGTCATACATAACTTCATTCAGCCTCAAACAACAAAGAAACAAATCTTTAATAACTAATATAATCTAATATTTTCTTATCATTATTAATTTATTGTCAGCTTCTAATGCTAGAATTTGAAAAAGAGATAGAGATAAAACTAGATGAATGTTGCAATAAATTGCAAGTTACATAGATTGATAATTAGCAAGATTGTCTTGTAGACAAGATTCAATATTTAAAATTATCAAGTGAGTTGGGAGATAACATAAGTACCTTGTCTGAAACATATTAATAACTTCAAGAAAGACAATTTACTTGAAAATGCTTCGGAAAAAGCTGTGGTAACTTTTCAAAATCTTTAACTATATGTAATATAGTTTCAATAATTTTAAGATTAATTCCACTTTTACTTATTATGTTGAAATTGAATATTGTGAATATTAAGAACTCAGATGTTTCAAACTATGTTACTTCAATATTAAAAAAAGGGACTAGAGATCGTTGTTTCAAGTTACATAAGTATTTTTTTCTTTTGATACGAAGGCACAAAGACACGTTCCCAAACGAATTTCTAAAGAAAATTGAAATAATTTATGTGATTATTGGGTTGATCCGAAAGTTTGGGTTTATTTTATTTGCCTTCACGTTTGGTTGCAATAATCTTGTTAGATGATTTAACAACTATGCTATGTTTTTTTTTCTTAATTTAGGAAAATTATGAAAAGGCAAAGGTCAATAGATAAAAAATGAAAACACCTCTTAATCAAGGGTTGAGTGGTTTGAAGTTGTCCGAAATGAATATGTAAAATCTTTGTTTGCAAGTTATACTAAATCAATAAATAATACATTATTTATTGTGCCTTGTACTTTTGTTTCGTAAAACATACACTACAAGAAAATTGTTAAATAGCGACGGAATTATACCGACGGAACAGCAATTGTATGTGAATTGCGACGGGATTCCCTAATCCGTCGGTGATAGACATTAAATTTGCGACGGTTAAGAAATCCATTGCAAAAGTTGGTGGGAAAATTTCGCGGTTAATTATAGCGACAGACATATGCCGATGAATATAATTCCGTCTGTACATAGGGACGAAACAAAAATTTCGATCGGCAAACTTGTCGGGAAAAAATGGTTCACCGACGGAAAACAGCCGTCGGTATATTGTAAAAAGTTGTCGGGAAATTAGGTTAGGAAGCTTAATGCTACGATAATTTTTTTTAATTATACCGACGGCTTAATTCCGTCGCTAAAAGTGAATTAAATCGTCTTCCTCCCTCCCTCCCCTCTTCTCACCCCGACTCTCCTCTTCTTTTTCTGTCCTCTCCTCCGACGATTTTCGTCCTCCGTTGGCGTCCGACCAGCTGCTGCGTCTCCGGCGACCACAAGGTTCGTCTTCTCCGGCGACAACTACCCCCTGTCGTCTCTCCTCTGGTGGATTCGAAGGTAAGGCATGAGTTATGCATTTTTTCATGTTTTTAGACTGATTTAATGCATTTTATTTGTTTATTTAGGTTTGATTGGTCTTGTGTGAGTGTTTTGCATGTTCATAATGGAA
>JANITX010000010.1:33843741-33863692 GCA_027564395.1 Erythroxylum ulei | reverse complement strand
ATTATACCCCACTTTTCCGACGTCCTCTTGAACGTCGCAAAATCGGTAAGCTATCTACGACGTCTTCACTCAGACGTCGGAGAAACCCATTACCTACCCGCTATCTACGACGTCTATTGTGACGTTTTATTAGACGTCGTAGATGGTTTTCTGCGACGTCATAAGAGAGTCTACGACGTCTATTAGACGACGCAAAATGTATGCTTTTGTTGTAGTGAAACCTGAGACAATAAATTACTCATTCAATAGGAGACAACTCTGAAACCTACTTCTAGTTTGATAATTAGTCACCCTATGGCCCTTTGAATTGCTTTCCAGCTTTAACATAGTTAAAGAACCAATTCCAGTTAAAGATTATTGTTAATGAAGCACTTTAAAGGAAAGAAGTGCTCATTAGTTCTATTCAACATAGCAAACTACTAGAGTTCCTATTGAACACATCACTCATCCCTGGAAAAATGGACAAGCCCCAATAGAGGATCACCAACAATGGTGACTTCTTAAATAAGCCAGCTAGACTATTATGGTAGGAGGCTTAACCAAAGGTTGACTGGTGATAGGTGCTTAATTGATTATGAAATTATTCCATAACACTTAGTGATTATTGTCATGAAATTACTTAAGATACTCACTTTGACTCATATGCGATTTTAGGCATAATTCGGAAGCAAATAAGTTAAAGTGAGACGAAAGCTCTATATTTTGGCCATTTTTTGAAGATTAATTTTCACTTATCTTCATGGAGCAAGAAGAAAAAAAATAAAACATAAAGAAGTAGAAAACCTGTTGTGCATGTTTGTGCATGGATGAAAGAACACGAATTTAATGGTGTGCATGGCCATGCAAGATATGAATTTAATTAATGGACAATCATGCTCATGGCTGCAGTAGGTGGATAAAGGAAAATATCAAAACAACAGCAAATGAAGGAGCAAAATGTAGCACAGCCAAAGCAAAACGATGTGCAGCGCAGGAAGCCAGGTAAGAGAAGAAAATGACGATGCAACATCCAAGACACAACAGCAGAGAGCACGAAAACGCAACAGAGATGCACAACCAAGGATCAATCGAAATGAAAGTGCAGGAGAGGAAAGCAGCTAAAATGTAGATGTTGGTTAAGAAAACGCAGATGTTTGGCCAAAAGATGTTGAAATGCACAATAGCGGTAGCATGAGGGGAGTGTAGGCTTTTAATGAGTGCATAGTACATTGGACCAAAAATTAAATAAAGAAATATAGAATAATAGTAGGGAGGCACAATAGCGAGAGTGAAAGGGGAGTCTTCAGTGGGACATCAATTCTTGGAGGGGCTAAAGCATTGTTTGTGGGAGAGACCCATGAAGAGATAGATATCTCGATGCCAGTTTAGAGGTAACATCGACGCCAACGACCTAGGTTAAGTTTATTTCACTATTTTTGTTGTTTCTTTCTCTCATTAGAAATGGATTGTGTTATCCTATGTTAATTGATTTGGGTTTTGTGTATAGATAATCGTATTCTCGTAATTGTTCGGTTTATTTGTGTATGAACTTATTGGGTATTGCAAAAAAATGATTTTAATGCGTTTATTGAATCATTTATTTGCAAACTCATTGCTAGAATTTTGATATAATTTGTAATTGTTATGTTGAAATTCATGTGTAGCGACTAATGATTCGTTATCATTAGGGATATTATAACCTAGGTTAAATGACGCATCGTATGTGGTTATTGTCTTGATTAATTGATTTTCCTAATTTGTAATGCTGCTGCCTATTTGAATCTAGAGATTGTATCCTAGTTTATTTGGTAGTTAGGTTTAATTAACAATCATATCTTTATTAAACACTACCTAAGGGATATTTTGGGTTAATTATTGACCCACGATTAATAGTTCCTGGGAGAGGTTTGAGAGCAACAAATCAATGAGATATGTTTAATTAGGGTATAGGCCGAGGATGGGATATGAGAGCAACAAATCAATGCACACAAAATAAACAAAAACTTATCCTGTATAAGACAAAACTAAAAAAAACTATTAAAGGACATAAATGAAAATAAAAAATTAGTATAGTGAAGAAACCCATCTTGTGGATGGGATGACACTAGAAGAATAATTTGAATACTGAAAAGAAAACAAAGAGTTGAAGAGAAAAAAAATTTGACGATTTTGGAAAATTTTCATATCTATCTTGCATATAAGATCGTTCAACATTAGTATCTTTCTTTGGTTGTTTTTCATTGTACGTCTATATTTAAAAGTTCTTATCCCTCTATTCCTATTTTATTTAACTCTAATCTTATTACCTAAATTTATTTATAACTTTATTTTGGTTTAATACCTAAAAAATCTACTATCTTCTTGATATGTGCTTAATTGATTATACAATTATTCCATAACAGTTAGTGTTTAATGCTATAAAATGCTTAAGACATTCACTTTAGTTCATATTTGGTTTTAGGTACAATTCAGAAACAAAAGAGCTAAAGTGAGTCGAAAGCACAATATTTGAGTCTTCTTGTTGAGATTCATACTCACTTATCTTTATGGAGAAAGAAGAAGAAGGATTAAAAGAAGAAGAAGACAAGAAAATGCAAAACAATATGCTATAAAAATGGCTCACGACCATGCACCATATTTGTCATGGCCTTGAGAGACAACTTAAGTCACGCCCATGACAATCCTTGTATGATCGTGACTCTCATGGCTATGCAAGGCCGTGACACCTCAATGAGGCCAATCATAGTGGTGACATACCAAATCACACCCATGACTTTTGTGACTTGACATGAAACCTAATTTTTCACTATAAATACAATGTGTTGCCATCAAAACATATATGTTTCATTTGGAGAAACATTTTAGGAGTGAAAGGTCTCAGTTTTGAAGAAAAGAAGGGGCAAAGCTCCATTCCTTTAGAGACCCATAAAGGGCTAGCTTCTTGATGCCAATTTAGAGGTGATATTGATGCCGAAGAACTCGATTAAACATTCTTTCATTGTTTTTTATTCTTTCTCTCTTAGGAATTAATTATGTTATCTTATTTTTATTTCTTGGGTATTGTGTTAAAATGATCTTAATGCATTCATTGGATTGTTTTTTTATGAATCCATTGCTAGAATCTTCAATATAATTCGTAATTGTGATGTTGATATTTGTTTGTTGAACTAATGGTGTCGAGTCATTAGGGATAACATAACCTAGGTTAAATGACCCAAACATATATGGTTGTTGCTTTGATTAATCTATTTTTCTAACTTGTAATGCAACTGTCTAATTAAATCTAGAAAGCTTATCCTAGGTTGTTCGATGAATAGGTCTAATTAATAAGCGTCTCTTAATTAAGCATGACTTAAGGAAAAATCAGGGTTAATAAAGCTTATTGTTAACCTACGCTTAATAGTTGTTAGGAGAGGTATGAGAATAACAATTCATTGAAGTATGTTTGATTGTGTGTAGGCTGAGATTGAACCGAAGACTGAGTTCCTAACAAATTCATCACTTTTCAATGTCTTCTTTAATTTGTTTTCATTAGTTCAGTTTCATTTTATTTTTTTTATTTGAAAACCAAACAAACCCCCCAAAACCTAAGCACCAATTCTTTTCATAACAAAAGCTAACTGAACACTCTCTATGGGATTGACCTAGACTTACCATTACTATAGTTGTAAATCTAGTTATATTGATTAGTGTTACAATGTGCTACATGAATTTTGGCACCGTTGTTGGGGAGTGTGGTGACTTAATTTTCATTTTTGATTTAAGTTGGTGTTTTGTGTATATATTTGTTTATAATTGTTTCCTTTGGTTATTTGTTAATCTTTAAACGTTTGTTAGTGTTGGTGTATGGTTACCAGATCTCCTTATAAAGAACCTATACAATTTGATCCAGAGATCAAAAGGACATTGCAAAGATTAAGAAGAGAAGTAAGAACAACTTCAAAAGTAGAACCAAAACTTGAATTTGAAGAAACAATGGCAAATTTGAGAACGTTAAGGGAGTTGGCTGCACCAGACTGAACCCAAAGACCTTTATGCATTACGTTTCCTAATTTTACTGAGCATGTTACTTTTGAGCTTAAGTATGAATTAATACATTTGTTGCCTAATTTTCACAATCTTGCAGGTGAGGATGTGCATAAGCTTCTTAAGGAACTTGATGTGGTGTGTCTGAGCATGAAGCCTCTAGAGGTGACAAATGAGCAAATCATGTTAAGAGCTTTTCCATTCTCACTAAAAGATGTAACAAAGGATTGGTTGTTTGATCTACCTGTTAGGAGTGTGAACACTTGGCTAAAGATGAAGAGGTTGTTTTTAGAAAAATATTTTCCAACATTTAAAACAGCAAGTATACAAAAGGAAATATGTGGCATAAAGCAACATAAAAGAAAGTCCCTTTATGAGTATTAGGAACACTTTAAGAAGTTATGTGCTAGTTGTCTGCATCACAACATTCCAAAGCACCTTTTTATCCAGTATTTCTATGAAGGATTGCCATCGATGAAAAGGAGTCTAGTTGATGCAGTAAGTGGTGGGGCATTGTGTGAGAAGACTCCTATTAAAGCTAGGATTTTACTTAATCGCGTGACCACTAATACTCAACATTTTGGTACTCGCAACGATGTTTACCATGTAAACAAGGTAAGTATTTCATTTATTAAACATTGTTTAAATGAGCTAACATCTTTTATTAGAAAAATTGTAGTTGGACAGGCACAAGTAAAGGCATGTGGCATATGTTCAAACATGAGTCATCTGACTGATGAGTGTCCAACATTACAAGAGAAAAGTATGGAGTACGTGAATGCTATAGGAGGGAACTTTTCCTAACTAGTACAACTCGTACAACTAAATGTATAACCTAGGCTAGAGGGATCATCTTAACTTGAATTACGCGGTGAATAAGCAACACAATTAATTTCATAATAGGCAACAAAGATCACGACAATTTCAACCAAGGCCAAAAACCTCCTTTTCCAGTTCAGGTACATCTCAAGAAGACTTTATCAAGACTTTTCTTGCTAACAATCTTCAATTTTAACAGGGTATACAGCAACAACTTTAAAAAGGTATATAACTAATTCAACAAAATGTACAACAACTTCAACGGGAGATAAAATCGAGCATACAGAACATGGAAAACTAAATGGACCAGATGGCAATAAGGCTCAACCGTCTAAAATCATTAAGTGGAGAAAAACTGTCATCTCAACCCGAGGTTAACCCAAAGAATGTTAGTGCTACAACCTTAAGAAGCGAAAAGGAGATTGAGGTTCTCAAGAGAACTCCATCAAGGATTGCCAATGAAGAAGAAATCAAGAAGGAGTTGGGAAAGGTAGAAAACCCCTTATTACGTAAAAAGGTAAACTTCGAAAACCCTAATATCAATAAGACTAACCCTCCACCTTTTCCTAGTAGATTGACAAGACTAAACAAGGAGGAAAAGGAGATATTAGAGACTTTCCAGAAAGTAGAAGTGAACATACCTTTGCTAGATACAATTAAGTAAGTACCAAGGTATGCAAAATTCCTCAAGGAAATGTGTACGCATAAAAGAAGGCTAAGAGGTGATGAAAAGGTGATGATCGGTGAGAATGTGTTTGCAATTTTTAAGAAGATACCTCTAAAATGTCGAGATCCAAGTATATTCACTATTCCCTGCAAAATTGGTAACACTATGATTAACAGATCTATGTTGGATTTGGGAGCTTCAATTAATATTATGCCTCGTTTAATTTATGCTTCCTTGAATTTGGGCCATTTGAAAGAAATAAATGTTGTCATACAATTAGCAGACCGCACTAATGCTTACCCTGATGGTGTAGTTAAGGATGTTTAGGTGCAGGTAAATAAGTTGGTATTTCCTACGGATTTTTATGTTGTTAATATGAATGATGAAACTTTGTACAATCCAATACTTATCTTGTTGGGGATATAGTTTCTCAATTTGACTCAGACAAAGATAGATGTTCGTAAGGGCACCTTCATAATGGAATTTGATAGGGAAGTGATTCATTTTAACATTTTTTATGCCATGAAACATCCTCATAATGATAAATATGTTTTATCTGTTGATTTGATTGATCCTTTAGTGCAGGAAATGTTTAAATTGAGTTTTAAGGATCATTTTGGAAACAGTTTTGATTGAGCATATGGAATCAGAAGGCAACAATGATGTTGAAGTGGGAGAAAAGATGATTGAAATGGCAACTACCTTGGGATCATTGTAGCACTCTCTAAAAAGGTATGATTCGGCCTCTATGCATTTATTTGAATCTTACCAGAAGTTGTTACCTTTTGGTGTACAGGCACCTAAAGTGGAACTAAAGTCACTCCCCACATACCTCAAGTATGTCTATTTGGGAGATAAGTAGACTCTCTCAGTTATCATTCTGGTGGAGTTGACTTCGGATCAAGAAGACAGGTTGGTTTGAATGTTAAGGGAGCATAAGAAGGCCATCGAATGGACGATCACACATATCTAAGGAATAAGCCCTTCTATATACATGCATCGTATTTAGTTGGAGGAAGATGCCAAGTGCACAAGGTAAGCTCACATAGGTTGAATCCTTCGATAATGGAAGTCGTGAAGAAATAAGTGTTGAAGCTTCTCGATGCTGGGGTTATTTACCCAAACTCCAACAGCTGCTACAAAAAAGGGTTGGGATAAGAAACGCTCCATTTTTCTTGCTCTTTCTATAGTTAAGCGATCCTCCTTGGATAATTCGTCTAACCCAAGGATAGCTAGAATGTCCTGAAGCTCTTTGTAACGTTGTAAAATTTTCTTAACCTTTTGCGCAGTTTCATAATGTTCCTCACCCACGATCTGAGGTTATAGCATAATCCTGTTCAGGTGGTTCCAAAGAAGTCTAGAATCACAATTGTGACTAATTTAGAAGGTGAGTTGGTTCCCACCTGAGTGCAAACTAGGTGGTGAGTTTGTATTGACAATTGAAACTGAACTCAGTGACTTTTAAAGACCATTGTCTCCTCCACTTTATTGATCAAATGCTTGAGAGATTGACAAGTTCTGTGTATTATTATTTCTAGATGGTTTTTCAGGTTATCTTCAAACACCGATCACACCGGGAGATCAAGAAAAGACCAACTTCACATACCCATTTGGTACATTTTCTTACCAAAAGATGCCATTTGGATTATGCAACGCACCTGTCATATTCCAAAGATGTATGGTGAGCATTTTTCAAGTATGTTGAGAAAATCATTGAGGTATTCATGGATGATTTTAGCATGTATGATTCTTCCTTTGATGAATGCCTTGAGAATCTTACTCTTATCTTGGAACAATGTATTAAAATTAACCTTGTGCTTAATTAGGAAAATATCATTTCATGGTAGATAAAGGTATAGTTTTAGGGCATGTTATATTTGTTAGGGGTATAAAGGTAGATAAATCTAAAGTTGATCTCATTTCCTCTTTACCTTTCCCCTCAAATGTACGGGAAGAGCATTCTTTTCTTGGTCATGCAAGTTTCTATCGTAGATTCATCAAGGACTTTTCGAAGATAACCGCACTGTTATGCAAGTTGTTACAACAAGATGTCTCCTTTGAGTTTGATGATAATTTTAAGGAAGCCTTTAACACACTTAAGGAGCTTTTAACATCCCCATAATGATTTGACCTCCGAATTGAGCAAGTGTGATACAAGCGATTATGTAATAGGACGGTTCTAGTACAATGAGTGGGCAAAGCTTTATATGTCATCTATTATGCTTCGAAAACTCTTAATCCAGCTCAATTGAATTATTTGACAACCAAGAAAGAACTTTTATCTGTGGCTTTTTCTTTTAAAAAAATTCAGTTATATTTGCTTAGTGCTAAAGTGATTATTTATTATGATCATGCAGATTCATGAAACTTACTCACGAAGAAAGAAACAAAATCGTGGTTGATCAGTTGGATTCTCCTCTTTCAAGAATTTAACTTAGAGACAAGAGATAATAAGGGGGTGGAAAATGTGGTTACCGATCACCTCAACCCCTTGATCAAAGAAGATGATAACATCCCTTTACGAGAGAGTATGCAGATAATGTAAATTTCTTAGTTACTAACAAATTACCTATTGGTTCGTAAATTTCTCAGAGGGATAAGTTAAAGAATGAAGTGAAGTATTATGTTTAGGATGATTGTAGCTATGGAGGCATTATGCAGATCAAGCCATAAGGAGGTGTGTGCCTGAAAGTGAAACACCTTCAGTCTTAGACTTTTGCCATTCATATACGTGTGGAGGACACTTTGGAGTAAAGAGGATGACCCATAAAGTTTTGGAGAGTGCTTTCTACTAGCCCTCATTGTTTAAGAATGCATACATCTCTTGCAAGTCATGTGACAGGTGTCAAAGGTCAAGCAACTTGTCCTGAAAGGATCAAATGCCACAAACTCCTATTCTTTTATGTGAAATTTTCGATGTTTGGGGTATTGAATTTGTGGGACATTTTCCACCATGTTTTGTTTTTAATTATATATTACTTGTAGTCGATTATGTTTCCAAATGGTTAGAAGCTAAAGCCACTAAAACTAATGATGCCAAAGTGGTTGCAATTAACATCCTTTCTAGGTTCAGGATTCCAAAGGCAATTGTTAACGACGAGGTAACCCATTTTTGCAACAAGGTGATGGAAACACTATTCAAGAAATATCACATCATGCATAAGGTTTCAACTTCTTACCATCCCCAAACCAACGGACAATTTGAAGTGTCAAATTGAGAAATCAAATCAAACCTGGAGAAGGCAGTTCAGCCTAATAGAAAGGATTAGAGTGTGAGCCTGGAAGATGCACTATGGTTTTAAAAGATAACTTATAAGACACCAATCAAGATGTCTCCATATAGACTGGTGTTTAGGAAGTCGTGTCACATCCTGATGGAGTTGTAACATAAGGCGTATTGGGCTATAAAAAGATGCAATATGAATTTGGATGATGCAGGTGTGCATAAGAAGTTGTAATTGCAAGATCTGGAGGAGATGTGGAATGTTGGACTCCGTTTCCAGAGCCCAACTCAGAAATCATAAAATGTGGATGTGGTTGCAAACATTAGATTTGGATGGAAATTTTCTTCAAAAGTAATGGCAGGTTCGCCGCGGCAAAAGTATGGAAGTAATTCCAAAGACAAAGTTCGTCGCGACAAACGTTTGGCTTCGCCGCGGTGAAACCTCAATGTTGAATGAACTGACTCTTCGGGACAATTGTGCTGTAACGAAAGTTTGGCTTCGTCGTGGAGGATTCCCTAGACCAAACCCCTGCACCCTTCAGGACAAATATGCCGCGGTGAAAGTTTGGCTTCGCCACGACGAACATACCAAAAATCACAGAAAAAAATACCCTTCAAGAAAGGTTCGCCGGGGCCAAGTTTGGCTTCGCCGCGACGAAACCTTCGAATCCAGAGACCCAAACCCAGCTATCAAACACAAAATTTTCACATACACTCTCCATAACCACATCTACAACTCAACCAAAGGATGAATACAAACACATACAAAGGAACTTCTTCAAAACCTTAGTCTTTTGAGAATAAATTGCGAAAACATGAAAAATCATAAGCAAACCCAAATATATTTCATTAATATCAAAAGATAAGAGTTTTACAAAGCTTTAATGGGCATTTTAAGCCACAATACAACATTTGTCTCATAACCCAAAAATACTTGAAATGTAATTAAAGCATTGTGCTTTCCAAAAACTAACTCAAAATACAAAAGATGCAAATTTGGAGTGATGCCTTGCCTCTCGCTCACTCGATCTCTTGCTCATCACCTGGACATGGGGACGGAATGGGGGTGAGCTTAAAAGCTCATAGGTATCAATTTTATAACGAATTAAAGAGCAAAACCAATAAACATGTTCATTGCCATAGTCAATTTTCATTGAATCCATAAAACACAAAATTCCCAAATTCTCAACTTGTCAAACAATTTATAAACAACATAAACCATGCATTCATCAAACTTATCAGCACATCATAAACACATAATCATTCAGAATGGTTTGGGTAGGTCCATGTGGGAGTTCTTGCGAATCTCCTATAATAACAGAACGGACTATCACAAAGCCACATAATGGTTTTCGAAGTTCATAAACATGAGGGAGTCCGTGAAGGAGCTCCATGCCACTAGTGGGTAGGCAGGAGAAGCCTTTAAAATGGTCAACGTGCACGTGACTTAACAAAATGGACCACCACTAACCCACACAAACATGTATTTCATGACTTGCAAACATATTGCCCAAAGGCACATTTTAGAAACATAATTTCCATAAGCATGATTTATTTCAAAAACCATTTCCATCTTCATTTCATAATTCATCAACAAAATTCGAGTACCAAATATGTAGCAATTCTTAAATCATTCAAGGAGCATTAAATGCAACATTTATGAAGCAATTTAGAATCATTTAACTCTATTAATTCAGAAAAACTTTTATAGCATAACTCAATTATAAACATGTAACCCACCTTGAATTCCTTGCTTAAAAACTTGCTCAAAGATGCCTCTCCTCTTGCCTTTCTTGATTTCCTTCAACAATGGAAAAATCCCATTCAATAGGAATTCAAATAAAACCCCAATCATAGCATATTCACTAAAATTGATTCTAGAATACTTAAACCCATGCATTTCCTAAGCTTCATGAACCAAAACCCTTCCATAAATCCAAAGGATTAAAATTAAACTTACCTTGAATCTTCACCAAATAATGAGATTATTGGCTCAAATGGAAGCTCTTCTCTTCTTCTTTCTTTTTCTCTTCTTCTTTCTTTTTCCCTTCTTGCACAACCCCAAAATCTCTCTTAAAAACTAAGAAAGATAGAACCTTAGCTCAACTTCCTTTTTTTCTCTCCTCACCACGATTTCTCTTCTTTCTCTCTTCAACTCACATTTTCTTCTTCTTCTAAGAGCAAGATCACTCTTCTTCTTCCAAATCTACCCTTAATGAGTGTAAAATGTCCCTTTTGCCCTTCATTAATGTCTTATATCTTTTAAACTTAAATAACTTGCCAAATTTACCTTTATACTCTTACTACTCTAATTCTAACATTTCTATTTTAAATTTTAATTCCCACTTATGCTAACTAATTAATGACTAAATTATAAGAAAATAAAATAATTTAAATCAATAAATAAATAGATAAATAAATAAAAGGAAAAAAATTTGGGGTCCTACATGGAATGAATCCTATTAGAACGTAATGATATATAAAGAGAAGGCGAAGGCTTTTCATGATAAGATGATTTCAAAGAAAAGCTTCTTGGTGAGTCAAAAAGTGTTGCTCTATCACTCTAAGCTCAAATTATTTCCAGGTAAGTTGCGTTCCCCTTAGGTTGGTCCATTTATTATTACTTATGTCTTTCCTTTTAGTGCAGTAGAAATACGAAGTTTGAAAATCGACAAGTCATTCAAAGTAAATGCAAAAACAGGGTATGGAAGTGTTGAGGCTTAAAGATGCAATTAACATCACTTAATAAGAGCAACATGGAGTTGAGCCAAAGACAATACACAAAGGCAGTGCTTGGGAGGCAACTTAAAGGAAGTTTATTTCTTTTTATTTTTATTTTCGCATTTACTATTTTTTAAAATTCTCCATTTCTTACATTTGATGTTACATTGGGGACAATGTAATTTTTAAGTGTGGAGGTGGGGTTCTCAATTTTTATGTATGTTTTTGAGCTTAATTGTTGTTTATGTGGCTTCTTAGGTGTTTTCAAAATCAAACATTTTCTTTTTTTTCTATTACTTTTAAGACTATATAGTTATAATTAGAATGTGAATTGAATAGAAAAATCCATAGCAACTTTAGCATGTACTTTTGCTTTTGTGATTGGTCAATATGCATTATCTTTAGAAGAGTGGTAACTAGCGGTAGACAAAAGCCAGTGAAATTTTGAGTCTTATAGACTAACACATCCATATCAATCTCATTTTTTTATGTGTCAACTTTATGACATATACATCCTAACTTTGCTTAGATTTTTTATTCAAGACCACATTTTTATGACATGCGTGAACATGAAAATAATATAGGCATTTTTTGTTTTTGCAAGCTACATTAGCCAATTAGCCTACCCATTGATATGAATGTCCTTTGTTAAGCCCCTTTGAGCTTTATTAGTCTTTCTTTTTATACTAACTACATTACATACTTTAAACTAAACCAAATGTCCTACCCAAGCCTTAAAGCTAGTGGAGCATTTGTTAATTGTCAATAACTGTGGATGAATAAAAGTATACGTGTGGGGTGTACATATTTGTGGGATGGTTATTATTGTTGGGATGCCATTTTACATTTTATCTATGAAATTTCCATGTCGATGGAGCTTCTTTCAATTTTTATTAAAAAAAGAGAACAAGAAAAAAAAGAGAAAAAGAAAAGAAAAATGTTTGAATAAAAGTATCAAGGAAGAAATACATTTGTTTTGAAAAGCTTTTCATTGTTTTCTCCTCCTAAAGTTGTATTGAATGGGTAAATTAAGTACGTTGCATATGAAGTAGATGTTTTTTTTTTGGAAGGATCACTCCTTATAGTTTCAATGTATTGTTATCAATGATTTCATAAGTGATTCCTTCTAATTGGTTATGCTTCATGTCATTTATGGTGTGAGAGCTTGAATTTGAGCTATGAAATATAATTGTTGCATTCATCATAGTTGATGGTACCCAGTTTTGAATGAATGTTAGCTTTTACGTTTGATGATTCATTGAGTGTTACTTTTGCTTCACTAGCTTGATGGTTGTTATCCTACATGACTTAAAATACATCTAACCTTACCTTTACCCATATTACAACCTTAGAAAAGTCCTTTAATTCATGACTCTTAATGGTGGAGAAATGAAATGATACGCAAAGTTGTGGAAAGCCATAATCATGAATGGTGTTTGAGTGGACCTATAGATCTATCTTATTTAAACACATTTTGTCCAAGTCTACCTCTAAATTACTCAGTTGCTAAGGGTGATGAATGTTGATTGATCATGAGTAGAAGTGTTGAATTTTGAGTTCTTACTATGGTTTTTGACATTTATTCATCATTGCTTATAACCATATAGAAAATGAGTAAGTATTTCTAGTTTATGACTTTGATTTTGATGATTTGCCAGAGGGCAGTCAAAAGCTAAGTGTGGGGGAATTTGATATGTGCTTAATTTTTGATACATTTAATCCATTACACTTAGTGATTAATGCTTTCAAATGTTTAAAACATTCATTTTTATTCATATTTGGTTTTAGGTACAATTTGGAAGCATAATGGCTAAAGTGAGTTGAAAGCTTACTCTTTGAGCCATCTTCTTGTGATTCACACTCAATTGTCTTCATGGAACGAGAAGGAGAAGGATTAGAGCAAGAGAAGATAGGAAAATGCCAAGGAAGATAACAGTACATGATGAAAACATCAAGATGAAGAATGCAAGAAAGTGGCTCACGACCATGCATAAATTGTCATTGTTGTGAGACATCTTTCATGGCCATGACAATTGTGTCATGGGCTTGAGACTTATCTCATGCCCATGATACAACTTGCATGGGCGTGACACTCCTTGTCACGCCCATACAAAGGAGGCTCATGACCGTGAAACATTCCTCACGCCTGTGAGTTTATGCCACCTGTCCCGAAAACCTACTTTTCACTATAAATAGAATATGTTGTGACATTGACGCACGAGTCACGGTTAAGCTTATCTCATCTTTTTTTAATGTTGAATCTCTCTTTTCATATTGTTATCTTTGTTTTATGTTGAATGATTTGGGTATTATAAAGATGATCTTAATGCGTTCATTGAATTGTTTTTATTATGAACTCATTGTTAGAATCTTGAATATAATCCGTAATTGTTGTGTTTGAGATTCGTTAGTAGCCACTAATGACCTTGAATCATTAGGAACAATGTAACTTAGATAAGATAACCTGAGCTTGTAAGTTTACTGCATACATTGATCCGTTCTCCATTTCAAAATGTGGCTACCCAATTATATCTATAGAGTGTGTTCTAGGTTATTCGATAGTTAGGTTTAATTAACGAGCATCTCTTAATTAAACACGACCTAAGGGAAAACTGAGATTAGTAGAATGTGTTGTTAGTCCACGATCAATGGCCCTAGGAGAGGTATGAAAGCATTATAACAATGAGATGTGTTTAATCCTGTGTAGGTTGAGATTGATCTAAAAGTTGGGTATTACACATATTTGACACTTTTCTTGCTTTTGACTATTTTCGATAAATTGCTTGCATTAGTTTAAATTTTTTTTGTTTGCTCGATTGCATCAACTTAAAACCCCTTTTATTAACTTTACATTGATTATTTTCATTACGAGAATTAACAAAATATTCCCTATAGATACAATCCCGAATCATCACAACTACAAATTTTTAGTGCGCAGAGTTAGGTAAATTTTGCAGTGCACTCAACACGTGCTGTCAAATTTTTCGTGGAGAAATAAAATGATTTGCAAAGTTGTGGAATGTTATGATCATGAATGGTTTTTTAGTATACCCATGAATCTATCTTACTTAAACATAATTTGTCAAGTCTACCTCTAGATTGCTTAGTTTCTAAAGGTGATGAATGTTAATTGATCATAAGTAGAAGCATTGAATGTTGTTTTCTTAGTGTGGTTTTTGGAAGTTATTCCTCTTTACTTATGATTATCTATTTTTAGGAAATATGGAAAATGAGTAAGTTTTTTTGGGTTTGTGACTTTAATTTTGTTGTATTGCCTAAGGATGATCAAAAGCTAAGTGTGGGGGAAATTGATATGTGCTTAATTGATTATACATTTATTTTATAACACTTAGTGTTTAATGCTACAAAATGCTTAAGACATTTACTTTAGTTTATATTTGGTTTTAGGTACAATTTGGAAACAAAAAAGCTAAAGTGAGTCGAAAGTACAATATTTGAGTCATCTTGTTAAATTCACACTCACTTGTCTTTATGGAGCAAAAAGAAAAAGGATTAAAAGAAGAAAAAGATAAGAAAATGCAAAACAATATGCTACAAAAATGGCTTACAGCCATTCTCACGGCCATGAAAAATATGTCATAATCTTTGCATGGCCATGAATGAGGCCAATCACGGCTGTGACACACAAAGTCACACCCATGACTTTTGTGACCTTACATCAAACCTAATTTTTCACTATAAATACAATGCGTTGCCTATAAAAATAGGTATGTTTCGTTTGTGGAAACATTTTGGAAGTGAAATGTATTGGTTTTGAAGAAGAGAATGGGCAAAGCTCCATTCCTTTGACGACCCATAGAGGACTAGCTTCCCAACACTAGTTCAAAGGTGATAATGACGTCGAAGAACCTGGTTAAGCATTCTTTCATTATTTGTTGTTCTTTCTCTCTTAGGAATTGATTATGTTATCCTATATTTATTGTTTAGGTATTGTGTTAAGATGATCTTAATGCGGTCATTGGATTGTTTTATTACAAATATATTGCTAGAATCTTCAATATAATCTGTAATTGTTATCTTGAGATTTGTTTGTCGCAATTGATGGTATTGAATTATTAAGGATAACATAACCTAAGTTAAATGACCGAAGTGTATGTTATTGTTGCCTTGATTAATCTGTTTTCCTAACTAGTAATGCAGATGTCTAATTAAATATAGAGAACTTATCTTAGGTTATTCAATGGCTAGGTTTAATTAATGAACATCTCTTAATTAAACACTGCCTAAGGGAAAATCGAAGTTAATAGAACTTATCGTTGACCAATAATTAATAATTGCTAGGAGAGATGTAAGAATAACAATTCAATAAAGTATGTTTGATTGTGTGTAGGGTTGAGATTGAACCTATGACCGAGTCCCTAACAAATTCATCACTTTTCGTTGTTTTCTTTAATTTGTTTTCATTAGTTTAGTTTCATTTTATTTTTGTTATTCGAAAACCAAACAAACCCCCTAAACCTAAACACCAATTATTTTCATAATAAAAGCTAATCGAACACTCTCTGTAGGATCGACCTAGACTCATCACTACTATAGTTATAGGTCTAGTTATTTTAATTAATGTTACGACGCGGTACATCACTTCTTGTATTTCTTAAGCTAAATCATACTTCTCCTCACAATTATTTTTAGACACTCTCAATAGTAGAATTAAAAAATAGAAACATTCAATTAAAAATAAACGAAAACTTTGAGGTTTAAAACATAAATAAGACCATGACTTAATAGAATGGGGTCTGTATACATATACCATATACGATTACAAAGAGATGTAATCTAAATAAAAACTAATTTAATAAGGTGAAATCTAAACAAAAACTAATCCTATGTGAGTTAACATTAAGGAGAATATTAAAGGGTATAAACAAAAACAAAAAATTATTGTAGTAGAAAAACCAATCTTATATATGGGATGAGATTATAAGTATAATTTTTATTATCTTTGTCTTTACTTAAGAATTCTTATCCCTTTAATGTTAAGCTATTCAACTCTAATCTTATTGCTCAAATCAATTTATGTTTTTATTTTGTCTAAATACCTAAAAGTTTTATTATCTTTTGATGTTAGTTAAACTACATCATATATTTATTCTAAGTTATTTCTAGGCACGTTCAAGAGTAGAATAGAAAAGTAGGAGCATGTATTAAAAAATAAATTAAAACTTTGAGGTCTAAAATTACTTTTAAGTAAAAGTGAATATTTTGCTTATATTTTGATTTTAAGGTTAAAAATTTTAACTTGTGTACTTTGTTTGATTTTTGTCTCTAATTTACATTTTTCTAAGTTTTTATATGGTTACCAGTATAGAATGGAGTTGCGATACATTAAAATCATAATGACACATCGTTGCAACTATAACTCATATTAATACGCCTTGACTCGTTACCCAATATTGTGGCTTCTTTTCCTAACACAGAGGAGTAGGATGGTTTGGGGAATATGAAGAAAACTTAGAATGTGCCTTGTGAAAAAGAATAAAAACATAAATTTACAACTTTGTTAAAGTTTCTTCAATTCACTATCACTAATTAACTACAACGCTTGCCATAAATCTTGATTCAAGTTAAAGTCCAAAGATCAAGATAGTCGATGATATATTCAGCCCCAAATCCTACCAATGAAAGATTATATGCAGTTAAAAATTGAGCATTAAATTTAATATGATATTAGAATATTATATATTAATGATATTTAATCCTACAAATGTTGTAACCTAAATGTTTATTGTTAAAGATTATTAATATGTGTAGAAAGTGAAAAGAGAAGACGTTTTCTATATTTCGTGTATATAATTCAATGCACAAGGGGTATTTATATACAATTTGTCTAACTAAATATCTCTAATTATGTGCTATACAATCATATTATATCAAAGATAAAATCAAGGATAAGATAAGAGTACATCTTATAATGATAAGATTTAAAATATTATTGTTATTATTGTTAACACCCCCTCCCTCTCAAACTCAAGTTGTCATAGTATATGAGAGGATGTGATGGGAAGCTAAATATGTAAAGCGCCAAGGTGGATAAGACTTTATGAAAATGTCGACAATCTAAGATAAATAGGGAAAAGTTGTATGGTATCTCAAAGAACATGATGGATTTCGATATATTTGGTTCATATATGAAGGACATCATTATGAGCAATTTGCACAGCACTATGATTGTTACAATAGAGAGTAGCCGTAGACGAGAAAGATACACCCATATCTTGAAGCAATCACCATAACTAAAGGAGTTCATAAGTAGTATCAGCGAGAGCTTTGTATTTGAGTTATGTGCTGGATCTAAAGACAACTGTTTATTTCTTACTATGCCAAGAAATGAGAGATGTGCCCAGAAAGAAACAGTAACTAGTAATGCATCGACGGTCAGTTGGGTCCCCAGCTCAATCAGTATTAGAATAAGCTTATAGCTTCAATAGGAAATAGAAGTGAAAAAGAAGAGATGAATGATGGGTCTGAAGATGTTGTACTTCAATGGCACAATGATGCCATCTAAAGAGGGAAGAGAAAGAGAATGGACTATATCTATATAGGGTTTATGGGTAATGAAGATTAGGTTCAAGGGAAAACAATAGTTGATTATTGTACTTGGAAAGAATTCTTTAGAAATCTTATTAGTGTTTTAACCTTAAAAAAGTTAGAAATAATAACAATTACCTTATGAATCTTATCATTATAAGATTTACTCTTATCTTATCATTGATTTTATCCTTGATATGATATGATTGTATAGCATAAAATTAGGGGTATTTGATTAGGTAAATTGTATATAAATATTATAAGACGTACTCTTCCTAGCACAAATTATATATAAATACTCCCTTGTACATTGAATATTGTACACAAAATATATTTCTCTCTTTCTACAAAGTGAAAGAAGAAAATAAGTTTTTTATATTTCGTGTCTATTATTCAATGTACAAAGGGTATTTATATACAATTTGTCTAATTAAATATTCCTAATTTTATGTTATACAATCATATCATATCAAGGATAAAATCAAAAATAAACTAAGAGTACATCTTATAATGATAATATCAAGAATAAGATAAGAGTACATACTAATAAGATTATTGTTATTATTGTTAACGATATGTATAAATAAATCCATAGTTTAATGCTTTTAAAATTTTGAATTGAACTGCGTTGATGTTCCTTCTCTATGAATTACTCCCTCGAAACAGAGATTACTATACTAGTTTAATCCTACGTTGCCTAGATGCTCTATTATTCGGCGGCATTCTATGGACCTTTAGTGATATACATGGAGGAAATGGAAGCTGATATGGCAATACTTTTGGGAAGGTTTCTTTTATAAATATAATAGCTTTTAACTGCATAAGAGTCGGAAAGTGAGGTTATGAAACCCATAAGTATGTTTTTCCTCTTTAGTTGTTTTGTTTTGCTTTCTGAACTTATGCATGCATTATGAATCATGATTGAAGACGAACCCTGCAATATTGTTTAATAACCATGGACCACAACTCATGTTCTTCAACAGTAAATCCACGCAACAACTTCTTGCAAATTGAGAAAGTACTTTCACGATTAGCAATAAATGTGCTACAAACATCAAGATGTGTTTGATTTAAAAGCAGGTGATCTGCAATGGTCACAGAGAGAGTTCTGAATATGTATCCAGTGTGTAAGGATGGCCTTGCCAAACTTTTTATGTTGCATTTTGACAAGCAACTGCTAATCATTTGCCTCTTTTTCGTTGCTTCAAGTTTTACATATTGTGCAGGTGCAATTTGTTTGTTTCTCTACTGTGGAAGTTAGGTTAGTACTCGGATAAGGTCGCTTGTTTATGAGTATATATATGGTATGTATAGAGCAAAGAGCTACAATTAAATTTTTAATGAACAAGACTTGAACATTCTAATATAATATATTCTCAAATACTTATAAATTAGTTTTTTAACATATATAATATATTCTCAAATACTTATAAATTAGTTTTTTAACATATTAAAACTTAGTAATACACTCTTAAACATTGGGGTGAGGCATATTGTCTATCTATAGTTCATACTTTTGATTTCTTAATCCTTAAATCTTATTAAGTGAAAGAAAGTTTAAGCAAGCAAATAGAAGGAACACTACAACAGAAGGGACTTTTACGCTGTGTTTGGTTGCTGTCTCCAGGAAGCAGAGACGGAACGAGACGAAAATTTGGAGACGGAACAGAACAAAAATTGGAGACAGTGAGGTGTTTAGTTGTAGTGAACAGAACAAAAAAATATCTCCGTCCCGAGGACAGAAATGTGTTTGGTTATAGTGGACAGAACAAAAAAACAGTGTAAATGACGAAATTGCCCCTACAGTATAATATAAGTAGAAATATGTAATTCATTGATTATTTTATAATTGTATTAATATTTATTTGAAGTGTATTTGTAATTTTTTAATTGTATCAATAATAAGAAAATTAATTTTTTATAATAATAATAAGTACAAAATTTATAATAATAATTAATAATAACAG
>JANITX010000010.1:33817869-33843641 GCA_027564395.1 Erythroxylum ulei | reverse complement strand
AAAATTAATTGTTTAATTTGACAAATATAATGTACAAAATAAAAATTATTCTATAAATTAATAAATATTAATTTATCAATAAATTAATAACTCCATATAAGATAATAATTTTTCAGGTCCCAAAAATATTCATTTATAGAGGTTTTACTGTATTTTCAACAGGTGTTTTCATCATGTTTCTCTTCTCTCGTTTATGCCTTCACTCTAATCTCGGCACGCATCATCACTTCACGTATAATCGTGGATCCGTCTTCCAGTAGTGTGAGCTTTCTCTTTTGAAGTTGGAGGGGAATGGGTGGTTGGGTTTTGGAGATTCGAAACATACATGTGCTCTGATTGAAGACCTAAGTAGATAATGACTCATGCTCCCTTCTAATTTTTGTATATAATTTATGGTGTTTGAATCTTCACTTTATTTCTTTTGCCTTTTCCCTTTTCCCTTTTTCCTTTTCATGGAAAGTTTCGTTAACAATGTAATTTAGGTAAATTACTTTATCTTCTTTAAATAGGTTTGATTAGAGGGCTAAATAGCGTATATAATATAATTGTTTTCATGTACAATTCTATTATATATTTGTATGTAGGATATGATCAAGTCTTCTCTTCCCCATCTACTTCACATTGTATATAGGATATGATTTATGTCACTTGGTTTATCTTCCTTGGTGGTTATCCATGTTTTGTTTATCTCTATCCGCTGAGTTTAAGATAAAGTATGACATTTAAGGAAGAGGTGCAAATTCTTAACAACATAAAAATTCAATTATGTAGGCATCATTTAGCTATCAATAGGTGCAAAATCAACATTACAACATTGTAATTTACGTATTAGATGAAAAGGTAGATTAAAGGATTGGACTATATTTTCGAAGACATCAGCTGGGAATACTTGAGAATGACCTCAAGTAGTAGTTCTTCAAGGTAATGAGGTTGATTAAATTATTCAATTTGTTGTTTTCTTAGTTGTAGTTTTGTGTTTAGTGGAAATTTTAGAAATTTTCATCTTTGGCAATATAGGAATGCATTTTAAGCTTGATTTGAGATCATACAAGCTAACTTTTTCAACTTACCCAGTTAAATGAGACTATGACAAAGAGGCTAAATATTGTTACTATAACTTGAAAGCACCTAGATGGACTTCATAGACTGATGAAAATCTAGGAAAAAGGTTTTATGGCTGTCAACTCTTTCCAGTAATTTTGGTACATTTTTATGTTGTTTTATATAAATATGTTCATATATTTCCTTATCAAATTGTTGTTTTTTCTTTGATGATAGAGTGAATGTTTGTGGATTTCATGAATGGCATGATCAAATATTTTCTCCAATAGTAAGACAAATTATTTTAGAGCTGAAAGGGCAGAGAGAAGATCTTATACTATCAAAGTAATCTATTGAAGGCTGAAGTGGCAGAGTTAAGAGAGAATACAGTAGATGTGTTTGCAAGCTGAAACGATTGCAGAAATTTGAAGTTGAAGAATGAGTTAATTGTCATAAGGAGAGGCAATGAAACACATTCAACAAAGTGTTGGAAATTTGTAGATTGTTTAAGCTTGTGTTTAGTGGTTTTGCTTATGTTTGTTAACCTAAATAATAAACGCAATATAGGCAATAATTGTATGTTTAAAGCTTTACCTGAAAATGGTTTTATGTACTAGAACAGTGTCTAAATGTAATTCACCTTACCTGATATTAGATAGTGCAATTGTTTGATGTTTCAACATCTGGAACTGCTAGTTTGATGTTATAGCCTAAACATGTTTGATGTTTTATGTACTAACCTAAACATGTTTGATGTAACAGCCTAAAGATGTTTTATGTTTTATGTACTAACCTAAACATGTTTGATGTAATAGCCTAAAGATGTTTGATTTTCAACATGTGGTGAAGAAGATTAGTAAAAAAATAGGATCTTTAATCAATGGAGATGAAGTATTGGTTACTGGTCAAAAGGAGTTAAAAAAGGAAACAAATGACTACTTATAAAAATGTCATAGGTACTTTAGCTTCGAGCAAATGATTAACACAACTGCTAAGTTGTGTTATAAGTAGTCAAAATTTTGATTAGAAGACAAAGATGTTTAATAGACTTATGATTCCAAGTCCTTGTATTAACAATATACATGTTGTGTAAATGTAACTGAGCTTAGTGAAAGTTTTTTGTGGCATACATAAACAAATGTAGTTTCATCATCTACCATTCATGAACTTCAACAAAATGAAGAAAAACCCTAAAAGAAAAGCAATTCACACTGAAATTGGCAATCATTATAACATCTCGTCCCCATATTAAAGGTTAGACCCCTAAGATATGACACATGTGAGATATCAATGAGGGATTAAGAAAAATACATTTTCATGCTCATGCATATTGTAAGCATACACACATGTGAATTTGAATTTTTGCACACATTAAAATGATTGTACATGCTTTCATTGGCATTCCGGGTATAATTGATTGTTTAAACGTGAGTATGATTTTTGATATGTGATTTTTTTTTAGAATTGTGGTTTAGTTGTGTTGAAAATTGATTTGGGGTGTATATTTACTGATTTAAAATTTTTGGTGAAATTTAGGAAAATTTTGGATATTTTTGGACTAGGAAAAATGCCAAGTGGCAAGTAAATTGATGAATAGTGACATAAATAAATGTCAAATGGAAATGGAAATTTTTATAAATGGAATTAAGGTTTAACTACAAGTTTCATTGAAAATTGGAAGAAAATTTGATGAGAAATTGGAGACAAATGGACCAACCAACTAAGTGTTATTTAGCATAAACCATTTGAGTGGAAGGTGTCATGACAAGTGTCATGACACCCACCAATTTTTTAAAACCCAGCTAATCGCCCATTCGAAAGACAACTTCGTTGTCTTTCATTTTTACAAAACATATTGTCATCTTCCTCACTCTTCTCTCCTTATATGAAATTCCTACCACCCTCCACCAAGTGGTTTTTGACTGTAATCTTATACTAGCCACTTCAATTCCTTACTATCCTCCTCTCGTTGATAAAAGACCAAATCTATTCCTCCTTCAACAATGATGATCATGTATGTGGACGAGCTAGGGTTTCTTGGGATTTCAAGAAAATGAAGCTAAATAAGTAAGTATAAGCATGAACTTTTCTTGATTTATTGAAGAAAGCATAATTAATGATCGCTAGAGTTAAATGATAAAATGGTGATTTATGTATGCTGAATGTGGATAAAGAAATAAATACGTTGATGTCTTGCTTTTACGTGTATGATGATGAATGATTCATAAATTGATGTAGAGATGATTTAGAGTTAGAGATGAATATTGTTGAATTGTGCTGGAAAATGTACAGATGCAGTGTTTCATAACATGCATCTGTATTTTAGCCATAACTTGATCTATAGGCATCCAAATGCGATGATTTTTATTTTGGATTAAAATAGAGACATATGGCTACATTTTTCATGAGGACATCAAATTTAAATTGTGTCTATAAGATAGTATACTATTTTTGAATATGAACAACCCGATAATGTTTGAGGCATATTTTCCGAATTACTAAACCAAATTGAGTGATTTTGGTGTCAATGGAAAAATAAGACATAGAGGAACACTTTTCTAGAAGAGAGTTTGAACAAATTATTTCAGTTTCACCTTCTGATTAAACGTGAACAGTAGACCCGAAAGGGGCGTCTTGGAAAAATCAGAAGTGATTCAATGAGAATGAAATGTGATTTTAATGGTTTTAGTGAGGCATAAACCTAAGTATAAATTATACATAGATGAGTTTTGATATGGGAATGATTTTTTGATGAAATTAAAAGAAATATACCCTGGATTGTCATTGAGCATGCATTATACATTACACATATACATGTGTGAAAAACTGAATGTTTATGTGATTGTGCAATTAATAATGTGTGTGCAAAATGTGTTTTGCATATTGATGATACAGGATAGAACGTCCACATCTAGATGTTTTCAGATCATAAAAGCTAATACTAATCTGAAGCGTACTATGAGTAGACCGAGATGGTCTCATTTTATTGTTTGTTTTGTTTGAATTTTTGTATTGATTGACTATTGACTGGTTATATGAATGTGATTGATTGTGTTGAGTTCTGGACAGAAGGTCCGATGATGTGATGTTTGATTGGGATATTGAAGTGCTCATTGAATGTGAACTGGATGAACTAAGTGTACGTAATTTGATTGTTGAATGTGTTCTGAAAGTGCATTTGCATATGAATGAAAGTGTGAATTCTCAACTCTAATGTTAAATGTCAGACTACGGTCCAATGATATATGAATGTGAGTGAATATGGATCATGTAAATGTGACTAATGCATTTCATTTCATGAATGCTTGAAACATAATGGCTGTTGTGATTAAAATAGTTACCGACTAGAGCTTAAAGCTCAACGAGTGAAAATGAACTTCGAGCTCAAAAGTGAATCAGAGCCTCAAGCTCAACGTTTAATGAGCCCTGTATCCCCCAAGCGGATAAGGGACAGTTATCAATGACCCCTATATGGGAAAGTTTAGGCACTCGGTCACCAAAAAGTAACAAATGAAAAATGAGTCTCATGTGCACTACATATGTATAATATGAGTAATTAAATTGTATTGAATGTGAAGTGTGAAATATGTAATGAGGTGAATTATGTGCTACGTGATTGGGTGAGTCATCGATGATGGTCACTCATTGAGTTCGCAAAACTCACCTAAAATTTACAATTATTTTTTTCAGGACTCAGAAAAATACCCCGTTAGGCAAACAAGAGTATACTTACCGCATGCAAAGGAAAGATAGAGGTCGGGATCAGTTCGCGTCTGCATTAGTTTTTTTTTATTTTTTTATAAATTTGTATTTCGCGATTTTTTTAAAATAATGTATTCCGAAATTCTTGTACAATGTGTATACCAAGGTAATTATGTTGTAATGTAAAGTCACTATGACTAAAAATGTTTCATTTTCGTAATGGGCCCAAATGGCAATTGAAATTTCGATGATTGTTTTGCGATGATTGAGAATGCTTATGAAATAAAGTGGGCTCGATTTGGTTATTGATTTTTCGCAAAATGTGTATATGTTTGTCGTTTCAAATAAAAAATTGTACTGAGTTTTGACTATTTGAGTGCTCTAGCATGACATCCTCGCGAGGCACGGTCTCGGATATCACTCAGGATGTCAGGTACGTGTCTTGCAGGAGTGGGGTGTTACAATAAATATTTGTATTAAAAGGTTATACCTTTTTAGGATCAATATCATCACTAGTGATATGACCCTTATTACTACAATTGTAGTTCTTCCCTCTTTTTATATTTTTCTTTTTGGAAGGACTTTTTTCTATGTTGGCTTTACTTGGATTTTCAGATTCTTGAGCATTGTGGATAATTTTCTTACCTGTTTTCTATTTCAACCACCATAATGCTTAAGCTTTCTATTTATAGATCCATATGAGCTAGATTCAATTTCATATACCTTAAAGGTCTTTTTAGAAGCTTCAAGATATTCTTTTTCTAATACAAGATGTCTCTTAGCATCCTCCATGATCTTAATGCCCTCATTATGAGTTTCTTATGCTCCTAACTCTAAGGCATAAAATAGATAACTACGTGCACTTGTTATTTATCAAATAAATTATGACCAACATCTTGCAACTCACTTATCATATTTGACATATTCCTTAAATACTTTTGCATCGTATAACCATATTGCTTTTCTACATGGAAAACTTAATAGTGAGTGACTTTGATATTAGTAATTGAGATGCCTCTAAATTGGGTAGCCAAAATGGACCATATGTCCGTAGCAGTCTTATACTTTTTGAACTAATGCACAATCTTATTATTTGTACTACTCAGCAATGTAATGCGAGTCAATGAGTTCTTTTTTCATAGCTCATATGCATCTTGGTCCCTTTTATATTAGATTATGTTGCCTTAGTGAAGAATATCCATAACTATGTTTAATGGTTTTATAGCCTATTACTTTTCTAGCATATATAGAATTTCCATGCTTTAAATTTCATAAATTTTTTGTTTAATTTCTTTTCTTTTTTTAATCTTAGCAACAATATTCTTTTATGTTGTAGCCATATTTGAAATACTATATTTCTACATCAAAAAATAAAATAGTGTATATGCACATTAATGTTTTATCATGCAAATACACATATCTCTTATTACAAAATGAATAATGAGCTTTCAATTGCTTATAATTGAAAGATGGAAAAGTTCTCAATCATCATTCATATAACAACCGAATATCGACTTTAATACTTAAGTTTAATTTGCATACATAATATATTTTACAAAAGCAATGGGATAAACAAGTTTGTTTATATATAAATGGGCATAAAATACCTATTAATGATAGAAATCAAGTGTTGATTGTGTGAATATCTTGAGCTTAAATTATGGGATTCTATTATTGGTTTATACAGATTTATAGGCTTAATTAGTGTAGAGATTAACTCTGGCTCATTGTATATATGCAGAGCTCTGTAAACAAATGGGTGATATGAAATTATTCAAAATTCTCTGATTTTCTCTTGTTCTTACAATACCAAGTAGTCAACACATATTTTAATACTAGATATAGAATATTTATACAAAACATGTGCATACTTAGCTAAAAAAATAAAAAATCAAATATCATATATATAGTAACACATTACTTAAACAATCTCTAGAAAAATCTAATATAGATGATACATTACTTAAACATAACTTCCTACATGGGATATAGTTAATTAATGTATGTGATAGAGCCTTTAAAACATGAAAACTCTAATTGTATCGATAAGGAAGCCTCTAGGGTAAAAGATTTTAATAAATTCCTTTGTTATGCTTTGTTTTTTGGAAAAGGTAATATCACCAACCATCAATATATTTTTGTATTAAGTGATTCTCAATTACAGAGGAAGCTTAAGAGTTAACATTTTGCAAAAATAAATTGAGTTTTTTTAATATTAGTATCATTATAAAAAATAATATCTCAAATAAAATAATACCTGACATCGTTGTATTTCATCTTTTCATAAAAAATTTGATATTTAGTTAAATATAAACCATTTTAAATATTACAATAAACTACAACGAATTCAAAATCTAAACTAAGTTTAGTAAACAATCCTCTCATCTAAATAACTTCTTTGCAAACTTCTTTAATAGTCATATACGCAAATTCTGTAATATACAACAATTGTAACCTGTTTCCAACTGACTACAATCTCATTTATTAAGATCATTTGCATAATCTTAGTTAATATAACTAACTCATCATTGTTTTATGTCTAATTCTACCTATGTAATTGTAGAATATGTTTTATGTCTAATTCTAAGACATAATAGAATTATGTTTTAATACATACGAAAGCATATTATTGAAGTCAACTTCCTTTTTTATTGTACCCTTTTTTACAATTAATCAGGTATTGCACCTTGCTTGTTCTATTATTGGAATGTCAACTTTCTTCTTCAAGATCTATTTGCATCAAATGATCTTCTTTATTAGTGGCAATTTCACTAACTTCTACTCCAAAAAGTCAAACTTTTTAATTTCTTCAAAATTCTACACTTTCACTTTTTAGTTCTTGATTTTCAACTTCCATTTCAATCATCTCAATCATCTCATTCACTTAAACTTTCATAACCAAAACTAATATTCAAAGTCATCAAAACCAATAAATCCTTTTTCTTATCAATTTCCTCAAGGCATAAAAACTTCTATAATACAATTCGTATACAAAACACTCATTTCATTACATCAAATGCTCATAAATTCATTTATACCTTTCATTTATTCCAAGAAATCATACTATATTTCCTCATTTAATTTCATTCAATAAATTCAAATTTTCAAGAAAAGGGTCGGGGTCTAACACATAACTCTTATGCTTGAGAAACTAGAATTGTACCTTCTTACAATAGTCATCAATGAATATATAAGCACGTATTGAGCTCCACCTCCCAAAGAAGTTTCAGGGACTCTTTAAAAGTTTGAATGAACATAGATAAGAGCACTTTTGCTTTTGTAAGTGAATAAACCAAAGTGGACTCTTACATTTTCTAAATACGCGATGCTCACAAAAATCTAACTTTGTTATACTTTGGTTGCCTATTAACCCTCTCTTACTCGGTATTATCATAACTTTTTCATCATGTATCCCCATCTTATATGTTGTAACTTGGTGATGTTAGAATTTGAAAAAGAAAATGTAGTCGCTAAAACAGTACCTATAGTAAAAGTTCCATCAAGAAAAATATAAAGTACCAATCTTCTTGGCTTTGATCTCGACCATAACACCTTTTTGTGAATTTTAGATTTTAACCTCTACTAGTATAAATATACCTGTTTAGATTGAATGTACTTAATAAAATTAAATTTCTTTTTAAATTTAAAATATGTCAAATATTTGTTAAAGCTCTTACTACACATCATGGGTCTTAATTTAGATTGTTCTCACACCAACAATTTGACAAGATTTGTTGAATCTTTAGATTGTTCTCGTACCAAGAATTGGATAAGATTTGTTATTCTCCGTTAATATAACCCTATTATTGACATCATAAAAGAATTTGATATCTTTCGTATTATTAGTCTCCCTGTTAGTATTTGTCCCATATATAGCCAATTGGTTAGTTTTAGTTTAGTGGCAAAATAATTTAAAAATATATTTTATCTTGTACATTTTTAGATGTATAAGATAAAGTCTATAGAATAATTGTATATTACAAATAAAATTATAATAAGATTATAATTATGAGATTCATATTGCATTTATGTATTATCTCTAAATTATTCAAAGTTATTGTTTTATTAAAATTGGATATTAATAGAACGTAAAAAGACTAGTACATGTTATATTTTTCTTTATTAAAGAAGTAATCGATTTCATAAAGTATGAAGATACTTAAACAAATATGTGAGTGCTTATTAGAAAATAAGTTCACCGAACTGGCCTGATATTAGAAATTCATTTAAAATATTCCTTGTATGTTTATAAAATTCTTATTTAGATAATTACTTCAAATTTGTGGTGCATTAATGCTGTCCCAATGCACAAAAGTTTTTGTACACTGAAATGTATTTTAAAGTCTTCTTCTTTATATATCTGTACATATTTCGGGCACATATGACGTTATCTGTTTATGGAAGATAAAATAATTATGCTTCAAAATGCATGCCTTCTCCACTGCATTACTCTATCTCGTTCATGAAGTTCAACCCATATACGAAATATCCACGGCTTGCACTATTAAACGCGGGATCTACATAAATAAGTGGTTGAGATTTATAGAACAAAATAAGATACCATAATATTAAACAGAGGATCTGAAATCTACACTATTAAGCCGTAGCTCATGGATTAACGTGACAAAATGCTATAATGATTCTAACTCTCCTCTTTCGTTTATCCCAAATCAAAAGGGTAAAATCTCAACTGTTATATATAAAGGCTTTAGTTAATATTCTAAATAGAATTAATTTTTTTATGAAAATTATATTTTACTGTCTACTTAAAATTTTATTGATGCTGTATATGTGATTTTTTTTCTAAATATATTAGAATAAATTTTGACATAAAATGATTAACAAAGTTCAAAATTTGAATTATAAATTTTAAAAATTGCAGACTAAATTAAATTGGAGGAGTGAAACTATAGTTTTTCCTGGAGAGAAATGACCACCTAATTATCTTCGTTAGCACTGAGAGAGCAGCGGTGCCGTTTGGTTGCACAACTGGTACGTGAAATCATGTATACTGGAGCTCGTCATCTATGGAACCTTTTACCACTGGGGAGACTATGTAACGGCTACGTAATATAATTCTGAAAATATTCGAATTCAAATGATGATAAAGGCCTTAACTGACCTCAACGAGTCGGTTCGGTTTCTGATCTGCAAGTGTTTCACAACTCCTATAACTACATAACATATTCTACATTTTTCCCACGTTCGAAGACTAGAGAGTGAAAGAAAGGATCAGAGGCTTCTCGACAGGTTCTCTTGCGGAAAAGGAAGGCACATTGCGACTCCAAGGTTTTAACTTAATAGAGAACCCATCTTCTGTTTTCCTCTTCCATTTTCATGGTTTCTTGTAGGTTTTTGGAACTGCTTTCCTATATCCAAGACCCAACTTCAAAGAACGAACTCTTTCATATTGTTCCTTTTAATTTAGATTCTTGTAGAGTTACTTCTGTATCTTAAGGTGATTGTTTTGTAACTACGTGAATCATTATGCATTCTTTCCAACAGGGGAACCGTAGACAACCTCAAGCATCTTGAGTATAGTTGATCAAAAACTTGAATCTCTTTTGTGGGTACTTCTCATTCTCTTTTACAGTTTCATTGGCTTTTTAAGATTCATGCATTGTTTCTGATCGATGTCAAGTTCAGTTTTTCCTAAGTTGGATACCATCATTTCATTTCTGGCAGGTGGAATTTGCAGAACTTTTGCAAAGATGAATGATCTTATGACACAATCATTCTTAAGTTATGTGGAATTAAAGAAACAAGCCCAGAAGGATCTTGAAATGGAACTGGACGTTGAATCCGGCAGACTCAACCCCACCGACTCTCCAAACCTTGGACAGTTCTTCCAAGAAGCCAACGGGATCACGCTTGAAATGGAAGAAATCACCAATCTCTTGTCTAATCTTCAAACACTTAATGAAGAGACCAAGTCTGCTCATAGTGCTAAAGTACTACGTGGGTTGAGAGACCAAATAGAATCGGACATAATTGCAGTCCTCAGAAAGGCCAGGGTTGTCAAGGCAAGGCTAGAATCGCTTGACCGATCCAATATCTCCAATCGCAAAATCTCTGAATTGTATAGGGAAGGGAGTCATATTGACAGAACAAGAACATCAGTCACAAGTGGCATGAGAGTTAAACTTAGAGAGTTGATGAATGAATTCCAGGTTTTGAGAGAGAAGATTGTGACTGATTTTAGAAATGATCTGAAAAGAAGGTATTATAATGTGACTGGAGAAGAGCCGAGTGAGGATATGATCGAAAAGATGATTTCTGGAGGTGGGGGAATTCAGAATTTGACAGTGAAAAAGGAGGTGGATTCTAAAAGCAAAGAGAGGCATGAGGAGGTAATGGACATACAAAGAAGCTTGCAAAAGCTGCATCAGGTCTTTCTTGACATGGCTGTTCTTTTGGAGACACAAGGCGAGAAGATTGATGATATTGAAGATAATGTAGCCAATGCAGGTAACTTCATCTCTGGTGGAACAAATAGTATTTACTATGTCAACCAGATGAATAAGAAGAAGAAGGCATGGTTGTACTGGTTGTGGGCTGTTATTTCCATCATACTTTTGGTTTGCATCATCTCAATGTTGGTTTCTTGATGGAAAGCAATACGAGAGATTTACTTGACGAGCCATCAAATGAACTACTTCTGAACGGTCCTACAACTGTAAATTCATTTTCTTCTTTTCTTTTGCCTTTCAACTTCCAGAATTGCAATTTTAACGGCTTTCACTTGGTAGTATTTGGTTTTGTTTTAATAAGTGATCTTTGTTGTTTGAATTCATTTGTGATGACGTTTTACTTTCAGCGTTTTCATCCAATGAGTATTGGGCAAGCTATTCTTACTCTTCGCCTAGTCCTTGTCTGGATTAGAATCCTGTGGTCATCTTATACACCTGAGGTCAAGGTTTTCTTCATCTAGCTTCATTACATTCGTTGATAATGATTAATGATTTCTGATATACTGGGGGGGATAAAAGCATGAAGATTTAGACCATGTATCTCGAACTTTCTTCACACTAAAAAGGGTAAAATCTGAACTGACAATTCAACTTATTTATGACCATCGGATGTTTCAAATACAAATAAAGCCGCAGAGTGATTCGTTATATACTGGTAATCTCCACAACGTGAAAGCGTATATTAAGGCAAAACAGAATTATTTTGATCTCTTTATATCTACATGTACTAAGTACTACAATTCAGGCAATTTTAAGATGCTGCGTAGCTGTCCACGATTGTTCAGGCTGTAGCTGGACTTTTCCAATCTGTCGCAGGCATGGAAAACACACAATCAAGTTGTTAAAAGTATGATCAGTGACAAATATTTGACAGGAAGCTGCAAACTGAGGAAGTCGAATATTACAGATTTTCTAGATACTAGAGCAAGTTCAACAAAACTATTTAGTTGATTGAATTATCATTAGTAATCTCCGCATAATAATACACATGAATCAAGAATACACAAAGCAGGCCCTAAGAAATATAAACAAGTTAAACATACAGATTGAATATTTAAATACCTTGGCATTTTCAACACAAACAAAATCTTTGTAAGAAGCTTCCATTTGAAGACTTGGGTTCCACAGTACAGCATCTGACCAACTGCAAGAGTAAAGAATATTGATCACCAACATTGACGGAATTATCAGCCAAATCTAGGAAAAACATCAAAAGTGGTTCAAGTGAAAGTACTTTGTATTCTTGATTGTTATGACGTCCCCCAAGCCATTATCAAGTATCAACTCATTGGGGGCATCAAGATAAACACAATCTACAAAGCCTGGGAAGGTGATCACGTCCCTGGGTCGTTAACACAACAGTTAGAAAGTGTTAGCATATATCTTTGCAAAATATAGTCAAGTTTCCAGCTTATGAGTAAGCTGTTGCTATTTTCAGAACATTTACACAAACTCTAAATCACAAGACAAAAGGTTTTTTGACATGGAAATAACATGTTAAGCTGTGACCCTTATTAGTTTGAGTTTCAATCTCCAAATTTTGATGATAGACTGAGTAGTTATTTTTGGCTTACAAATGAGATGGAAGTCAAATAAAACCTTATGATATCTTCATCAATTTTCAATGCTAAAAAAAGTTCTGAGCGACAAGAAGCTATGAACAACAATATCTTGTGCTTTTTGTCTTTCATCAATATTTGTTACTAGATTATTCGTCTCTCGGAATGGAAAGCGCGATTCTTTTCCAATTACTAAATGATCTATAAATCAAAAAATACACCATGCATTCCCTACTTGAAGACATGTGTTCTGAGAGATAAAGGTCACTTACCTTTCCTCCTTACCCTCCAGTGGGTTGGTAGGATCTGGATCTTTGTTCAGGGTTTTGCAACCTTTCAAACCTCTCACAGATACGAAAGCCACTGAAGCCTGCATGATCACAATTGTAGTTTACCAAATTCAATTTCTATCTAGACCATGTAAGACATAACTAACTAAATTTTATGAACAACCGCAGGTTATTTTCATGTAAGATGCATGAACGAATTATTTAGTACAACTTTTTTCAAGGGAACGAGCGCACATGAAAGTATGTGTGGAGAGCAGTGGTAAATGAAAATGGCTTGCTATCTGTGTTTGTAATCCTTAGTTCTGTAGAGATGCTCTTTGCATCAAGAGTAACCTGAAAGAGGAACATATGAAGAAAGAAAATGAAAATGGATGAATATGCTGTAATTTAGTCCATAAATTACACATCAAGATCACTTGAAAGTCACCTCCAGAGTTGCTAAACCATTATGGAAGTGATGGATTACCTTGTATAGAGCTTGAAAACTGAAGTTCCACATGGTACGACTATAAGGACCATCCTTGAGCTCAAGAGTCACAACAGGGTTTCCATCAACATTTTCAGAGTCAGCAACTGACCAATCCATATTCCTTGCAAATCCATGCTGTTTTGTATAAACAAAATTTTCATAAGCACAATGTAATTAGAGTAGCAGTACCTTCATTCAAATAACAGAAACTGTTCATATATGACTGACAGGGCTTTCACTAACGTAAACCAAAACCCTATCTAAATCTAAAGAAGTAAAAGTTAAACCTCAGAGAAGCCACAAATTATATCAACAAAATTGACTGAAAGCTCAGCATCAGAATCACCCAAAATGAACCATCATTAACACCCCGAGACAAACAAAAACACAAGAACGAACACTAAAAGATGAGTCATTTGCCATACCTGTTGAATAGGGCCAGGTCCAAACTGTGGGAAACAATGGGGAATACCTCCACTATCCACGTGAAGGGATTATCAATATCATCCTTAACAACCAAACAGAAGAGAAAAGATAAATCTTATAAAAATTCTAAAACCTGATGGGCTTTTTCTTGTTGAAAACAGCATCTGGCCTAACAAAAAGGAGGTCTTTCCCACCAGCAACCTTCCAAGACGTCACACAACCTCCAAACAAGTAAATCTCCGCCTCACTTGTAAGTAAAACTCGATACAGTCAATTCATAACTTTACACAACAAATTAAAACCTCACCCTCTGTATCTATCAGTCTACACATACATACATACATACATATACACACTTACCTACCGTGAGGAGAGGAAAGTACGACCTTTGGCAAGTTACCTTCACCTTCGGTGACTCGGACACCAACAGTAGCTCTTTCTTTGCTCGCACTAGCAAACGCCATACCAGAGGATCTGTATATCCAGGATTTCAGACAAGAATGTAATAATCAGAAATTTCTGAACTGGGAGTTTCAGAATCGTAAGAGACGAGTAAAAGATTCGAAATTTTCGTGGATGGAAATTGGAAACGCTCACCTGTTGAATCGGCGAACATTGAGGTCTGGAAGAGAAAATGGAATAGAAAGAATCGCCATTTTTATTTTTTACCGTGGAGAAAAGAAATGACCAGTGGCTTGAGGCAAGTGAGGTGCTAGTGCTACAATCAAATGCTCAACGAACATCGATCGGTTTATGTCGTTATTGTCATTCTGTTTTCGTATTTGGATATTCTCGTCAGTCGTCACGCTTGTCCTATGACTTTTCATGTCCCTGGGCCACTAGAGTTTGGAACTGGGCCCCAAATATCTAGCATCGAGTCCTACAGTAGCATTGCCTATCAAAATTCAAAGGCCACCAAGACTGATTCAACTGTTAACGTTTGATTAGATTTTTTTTTTTTTGTAAAGGAGAGAAACACTAAATATATTACATGACTAATATACGAAAGAAATCCCAGACATATCCTCTAAAAGGAATAACAGACACCCTATAAGTGTAGTATCAAAAGTGGTGATTTCTAACTCAAATTAAGCAGCAACGTTGGCGAGCCAGTCAGCATACCGATTGCCCTCGCTGTAGATATGACAAGGTACAACTACCCAGTTTCGAGTAAACATCTCATTGATACCCATAACTAGGGGGTTGTGAGACATTGTTCTTTTAATTGAGGAGAACATAAGTAGCCACTATTAGAGAATCCACCTCTAATTCAACTCGACGATAACCAAGATCCTAAGCAAGCTTAAGTCCAGAGAAAGTAATGACTATTGAAAAAGGAAGGTTTTGGGCGTAAGATCGAGGATAATGTGAATACATTGTTTTGTAGTAAAGGTTGTAGTAAAGGAGAAGACATTACGCTTTGGTCAGAGGGGTAAGGCCAATAGAAGCAAATTTTGGTTATTGGGGAGATTTCTCCGAAAGAATCTGACAGGAAGAGGGAAAGATGAGGCAGGATATATAAACTTTCAACCTTGTGCTCAAAGAAATGGAAAATTTAGTTTTTATATTTTTAATAATATTGCTTTTTCGTAAAATCTTATTTTTAACAGTTCGTTGGTGTTTAAATGAGATAAATTGTAGTGAAACTAAAATATTTATTTATGACAAACAAAATAAAGAAATAAAAGAAGACTAACAAAGAGAACACAACTTTTATATGATTCATAGCTTATTTTCACAAATAAAAGGGAGAAGCCCCTTTACCATTCTGTATAAATGTGGCTTTCTCAACAAAACTCTTTTGAGTTAAATAAAACCTACACGCAACTCTATCTACCTTAATCTTCATATTAAGAATTTTCTTAGCTGCTCATAAATCTTTCATATCAAAATCACCACTAAAGCCTCCTTTTGATCTTAGACATATTTTTGGAAGTAATGAGTATATCATCAACATAAAGTAAAAAGTAAATGAATGAGCCATTAGTGAGATTTCTGAAATATAAACAACTATCACATTAGCTTCTGGAATAGTTGTGCCTAACCATAAAGGAATCAAACCGTTTATACCATTATTAAGGAGACTATTTCAAATCATTCATTAATTTCTTCGATAAGCAAGTATAGTCTTCATTGACTTCAATCTCAAAACCCTCAAGTTGTTGCATGTAAATTGTGTAATAGCCAATTTTTCATATTAAAGGATTAGAACCCTAGACTATTGCATATAAGTGATGTCATTAAGAATTCACGAAATGCATTTCATTCACATGCATATCATTAGCATACACACATGAATTATGATTTAGTACACATTGTGAAGATAATATATGCACTCAATTGACATATTCCAGGGTATGAAAAGTTTAAAACGATCATAATATGAATTATGTCTCGTTTATGTCTTGAATTTTAGTTTTGTGGATTATAATTAGTAAACTTGGAATTAATTGTTATCACTAGAAAATTGATGCATTTAAATGTACATTTAGTCTAGAAAAAATGCCAAGTGGTAAGATCAGTGGACATATGAAAAATTACGATGACTAGGCCTATAATTAAGTGACATTTGGCATAGATAATTGAGTAACATTTGGCATAGATAAGAAATTATTCATGGAGTGACAAATGACGTAACATGTTAGTGACAATTGGCAGCTTAAGGAAGGGACAAATGACTTACATGCTTAAGGACATATATCATGGTAATAAGGTGACACCTAGCACCTAAGGTGTTAAGCTTCTATATGAGTAAAATCAAATTTGTTCATTTCTTCTTCTTTCTTCTTCTCACACGACCGAAATCCTCTCACCTATACATCCCTGTGTTTTGTCTATGTTTGTGTCTAATTGCTACACTAATAATCCCTGCTTTTGACCCTTCACAAGATAGTTAAAGAATCAAATTATTGTTCTTACCTTGAATTTGTGATGATTTTGCATGCATGGAGAGCTAAATTAGCTTGATTTTTGAGCTAAAATTTGAGCTATGCAAGTAAGTAAAAGATTGATCTTTATGGCATGTGGTAATAGAAAATTTATGATGATTGAATTAGGATGGATTGTATATGATGTTGATGATGAAGTGTGCTGGAATATGATGTATGAACTTGGACACTTTTATGCTTGTTTCTTGATGTATAAAAAACCAAAAGTTATAGATTGTTTTATGGATGAATTAGATTGGATTTTAAGGTATAATGAAGGTGAATTTATGTTAAAGAAAAGTGCTAATATAATGATCTTGAAATGGGAAAGAACTAGGACTACATGTATAATTAATTGAAGCTGTGGGTGGTAGGGATCGTCGTGACAGGATATTCGGCCTAGGTTTATATGGGAACATATGTTATTTCCAATCTTCCATGTCCAGTACAGCAACGTCCACTAGGCTAGTGAACAACAATGAAGTCATCGAGCTTCGAGCCATAGTGCAAACATTAATGGATAAGATAGCTCATTTGGAAGAGGACCGGACAACGCTAGAGGAACAACGGATGAGAGAGCAAGATCAACGGATGAGAGAGCAGATGAAGCTTATGGCAAAGATGAGGGAAGAGATGGAGCAGATGGCTCAGCTCAGACAGTCGTTGAAACAGAAGAAGGGAAGTTCTACAGAGGACCACCCGCGATCACTACAACCTTAGATAATCGAACTCATTATGTTTCAATTACAAACATAAGAATTTACGTACACTTTAATGTGTTCATTACCAATTTGAAATAATTTACATTCTTTTCACTCTATACTTATCATCTAATTTTCTGATTACACAAATATATACAAATTTAGAAATTAAGTTAATATGCACAGGTAAGTAAACTCTTGAAAATATGCATTTATCAAAATAGAATCAAATGGGTGTAGTTGCATTACACATATCACCGACTGTTAGGAATAACCGACGATAAATGGATTTTTTTACCGACGGAATTTATCGTACCGTCGGAAACATACACAGATTTTCATTTGCCGACATAAGAATAACCGTCAGTAAAGGAATTGACTTACCGACGGTCTATTTTTCCGTCGGTACCTTTGGCCATTTACTTTTGTCATCGATTTATACGTGCCGACGGCTGATCCGTAGGTAATGTGTACCGATGGAAGTTCTCCGTCGATGATAATGGCAATCTACCGACGGAGACTTTGATAAATCTCTGTTGGTACATAATAACAACGGACTATATTCCGTCGGTTGCCCGTTGATGATTCACCGACGGATGCATTTCCGTCGGTAAGTAATAGCGACAGTCTAATTAACGACAGTTTTTTCCTCTCGTCGCATTCCATCGGTAGTTATAATTTCCGACGGAAATATCAGTTTTGTCGACGACATATTCCATCGGTAAACGTGATTTTTCTTGTAGTGTTTGAACACCCTCTTCTCCCTGGAGATTTCATTAAAGGCAGAGTAAAGATCACATGAAGAACATTATTTGGTCGAAAGTGCTTGATAATTGACGCTAATATATGCTTTTAGTTCAAAAGGAAAATATACAACTCCAGAATTTGTCAGCGTGATCACTAAGTAGGCTGAGAAAAAGAAAAATAAAAAAGTAAAAAGTTGTCTACGAATTAAGCTCTCTAAAGATTTCCTAAATTTCAAAAGCAAACAAAAGATGTCAGAAATTGAAGAGCGTAATTAGACATATAAATTAGCTGCTAGTTAAAGATCTTGATTTCTATTGTTCATTTCTGTATAATCTTTACTGTCACTTCACCAAAAACATCGTCCATTCCCTCAAGAAAGAAATGAACAATATGTGCCCATGCAAAGGTCGGTGAGTGTGTGAGAGTGAGTTTGAGCGTGTATGATAGAATCACACCAAAATTAATTAAGTCTAGAAAATCTGCAAGCAAGCTAATACACACCTTCCTGGGTTTGTGGACTAAAATTAGCTGAAGAGAGCCTCATCTAACACAAGACTAACAAAATCTTCAATCAATATTATACCTACCACTAGATGATCCAAAACCACTCTTAACCGTATAAATTGAATACCAGATCACCAAAAAAACCACTCAACAATTCTTCCACTCACCCCCTGCTCTCTACACAATACCATGCCTTCAATCTTTGACCTTCCAGTTCAAAGCCCAACTCGGCTTCAAAATTTTCAACTATTAACCAATCACAAAAGAAAAAGATCGCATCTAGTGAAACTTCAGCATAAAGCTAATACCAAAGAGAAGCCAGAAGAAACCCACTTCTTGAATTTTCAACTAAAGCTGGTTTTGCAACAAAACACGATTGATTTCAACCTCATCCGGTTGCTATCCTCTTTGCCCACAACCCCCCAAGTTCTTTAACCATCAACCCCAAAACACTGTTATAAGTTTTATGAGAGAACTAACCCCAAAAATTAGCTTGAAGGGTAGGAGAGCCCATAAGCCTATAAAACTCACATCAGTCTCTTTTATTACCGATGTGGGATAATTAAACCGTAACATCCCACCAAGCTTCGCAGCCCAGGCACCGGCGGGCTGATTGTGTGCTAGACCTTTTCTAGCCCCGGCCGAACACTACTATACCAGCGTCACCACCCATGTACCCACAGATTGGTTGTGCGCTAGACTTTTTCTAGCCCCGGTCAAACACTGCAATGTCAATGTTACCACCCGTAGGCATGGCACGGGGACTTGAAGGAGTGGTGTTAACTCTGATACTAATTGTTACAAATCTTATGGGAGAACCAACCCCAAACGCTAGCTTGGAGGATGAGAGAGCCCATAAGTCTATAAACCCCACATCAGTCTCTTTTATTACCGATGTGAGACAGACCGTAACAAACACTCATGCGACAAATCACCATGTGAAATCTTGCATTTACAAAAAGGAGAGTTGGATCATTGGGAGGATCAACAGGACTCGATTTCCAATTGACGTGATTTTTTTCAGTCAAAGAACCTGATAAAGTCTCCTCTATTTGCCATCAACTTCGGGCATTGTTACAGTGGTGGAGTACGACAGCAACTACGACGGAGAGGGTGGAGAAGAAACAGGAGAGGAGAACGAGAAAAAGGCATAAAACCTAGCTACCACTAAAGAGAGAGAAGAAGAAGCTTGAAGTGAGGTTTTTTTTCTTCAGAAGAAGCAGAAGAGGCGTAAAAACGCTTTCGTTTTCGTTTTTGTTTCCCTCTAAACTTTAGCATTATTATTTCCCTCCTTTAACTATTATTTGGCGACGATTGTTGAAATCGTCAGCAAAAATCTAATTAATTTTACAAAATCTACCCTTCTACTATGATTTTATGAAAGCATCGCCAAAAGTTACTCTTTTGCAACAATTTTACCAAAGCGTTACCAAAAGTTATTCTTTTGTAACGATTTTACAAAAGGATCACCTTTTGGCGACCAAATTTGAAATAGTCGCAAAAGGGTTACCTTTTAGCGACAATTTTAAAAATCATTCCTAAAGGCTTACTTTTAGCTACGAATTAGAAAATGTAAGCAAATGTCTACATTGACGTAGTGTTTGGTGATGATTCTAGAAATCATCGCTAAAGGCTAAATATTTGGTGATGTTTCTTCAATTTTGTCGTTAAATTTGTTTCTTTGCTTGACCTTTAGCGACAATTTTTAAAATTGTAGCCAAAAGATTAATGTTTAGTGACTATTTTCTAAAATTGTAGCTATATCGAACTTTAGCTACGATTTTAAAATCGTAACAAGAAAAATGTAGCCTTTTTCTTACTTTGTTGTAGTGGAAAAAAAAGTTGTGAATATCTAATTAATCTAATCAATAGCATAAAAAATAGGTATTTCAAAATTATGTTTTTTTGTGTGGATTTTGGTCATTCATAAGTCAATTAAAAATGAAGTTACAGTATAAAAAATTATGATACTCTTTCGTTATATATCAAATCAAATCAAGCATAAACTTTACTTAAATAAACTCTTTGTTAACTTATTAGGAAGAATGAATAGGTTCACATTTAATTTTGAATGTTTTAGACATCTTATCATATTTAACTTATTTGTACACTAGACTTTTTTAATACAAAAAGCTAACATTTTATAATTAGACCATCTAAAAAAATATCAGTAATTATTTATGTAATTTGGCAGTAGCATACATTATTGGATACATTCTATAAAAAATTATAAAAAAGATTTATATAGAATACAAATAAATTCAATAGTTATTGTGTTAAAATTATTTATCTCGTAATTTATAGTTTACAATGTATTGTGACTTTTAATACACGCAAATGAAAAACTTTAGAACCCAACCATTCACTAACCCAAAAGAAGCAAGTGAGATGATCAAGGATGTTGCACAAAGTGACACAATCCATGTGAAAAAAAAATGCCTGAAGTAGGTAATCCACCATTAGGGTTCTACATAGTTCAACGAATTCACTCTTTTTTAGGTCTTAGTTCATCTCTATGTACTCAAATAGTAGCACACGTGCAAATTTGCAGACCACAAATTCACATCAACAAGATTAACTTAACATATTTGGTTCAAACTTATTGAGAGCATTAATAAAGATTGGATACCAAACAGTGGGAATGATGGGACCATGTTGCCTATAATTGATAAACTTGGGGTCTTTTTCTTAAACAGGTTATGGGGACATTGCTCTCACAAAGCCTAAGTAAGGTAATATTAATATAATTAACTGAGAAAAAGACCTAACTCACACTAACAAGGAACTTGCCCGCCATTGCGTTCCCCAACAACGCTGACCAGTTTTTCGTCGTGACGTGCCACGTCATGCAATGAAACCTCTACCATCAACATGCATGTTCTATGGTGAACATACACATAGACAAGTTCATATATTTATTTCCTATATAATCGTTGAGTTCAGCATCGTGTCTAAGTTTAACAGGCTAAGTTTGAATTTTGTTCTCATTACTTCTTGTTGTTGAGAAATGGTTGACGACTTTGGTAATAATAGAGACAGAGATCAGTGCCAAGCGTCTGAATTTTCAGCAGATGGTGAGAATGTGAGTGGAATCATCAGAGAACAAGACAGGTTGCTTCCAATAGCTAATGTGGCACGAATCATGAAGCAGATTCTGCCTCCAAACGCTAAAATCTCCAAAGATGCTAAAGAAACTATGCAAGAATGTGTTTCTGAGTTCGTAAGCTTTGTCACTGAAGAAGCATCAGACAAGTGTCACAAAGAGAAGCGAAAGACTGTTAACGGGGATGATATTTGTTGGGCTCTTGCCACTCTAGGGTTTGATGACTATGCTGAGCCATTGAAGAGGTACTTGTACAGATACAGGGAAGTGGATGGAGAGAGAGCCAGCAACCAAAATAAGGTCAACCAAAACGAGGAGAAAGCCAACTCATCCAATTAAGCAAATCTATAGTTTCTACTTCTCCGCTGATGCTTGCCTCGAGTATAGCACAGCTAATGCTTCTAAGTCTTAAGTCGATTCTGAGCCCTAGAAGTATCAAATCGGTTCAATCCACGAGGTGTTGTTGCTGATTCTCTAAATATGACAATATTCTTTTCCCTTTTTTGCTACCCCTCAGGTTTCTCCCCTTCCTCTTCTTTGACGTAAGACTCTCTGGGTTTGGCTGCTATTTTGTGTTTAGACTAATATGAAATTTTTCCCTGGCACGAGATTGAAACTTCTCTTAGCTCTCTGTTTAACGGATTGTAGCATACTTATATGGTCTTTCTTATGGTTTGATTTTCCACCTGAATACATTTTGAATTAAATGAAAAGTTGAATTTGGGTTTACAAGCATTCTTAGGAATTCCTTGATGCTTTTCTGCAATATAATTGCAATAATGATTAGAACAACTATTATTTGGTAGTTCTTTATCTTTTGGATAATCTCCAAAGTTTCATTACGATCTCTGTAAATCTTTTATGTGAACAACTAGATGGATATGCTCAAGGCCTCCTTCAATCAAGATTCTTAATTAGTAATGATTTAGATCTAGCACAATTAGTTCTTTGAAGAAATTGGATTGTTGGACTTTGGTATGAGATGTTCATTGATTATCTGAAAATATCTACATTGATTTTGACATGTAGAAATATGAAATCTAGACTATGTGATACACCAAGGTTCTAAAAAAATTACTCAAGAAATCTCGTATCTACAAGCTCATTTACTTTAGAATTTAGACAAAATTGGAGTTGTGCTACGGGGATCTTGGGTAGAGACAAGTGAGATTTTAGTTAATAAACTAATGCCAGTAAATTAATGCCTTAAATGGCAAAAAAAAATCGTCATATGACCATTGGATCCACTTTTTACTTAATATGCACTATTTTCAAATTGTGCATAAGTATGTGCCTGGATGATAATATCAGCTTCATATCTCTCTTTAGGATGGATACACAAAACATATGTGAAATGATACTTAGAATGAGTGTTTGAATAAAAATGTACGTGAACTACATAAAAAGAAGGTTTAATGTTTTCAGCTAGTAATAGGAAGATCGTGCCTACAACCAGAGTAGCATTTTTCATTGTTGAACATTCAATCAGAATGTTAGAGACTTCCCATTTAAATGGGAATAGAGAATTTATGTCATTATGGAACTATCTTTATCTTGCATGTTATCATAAATTTAGACAAGTCATAATCAAAGTAGACATAGTTTGAGATCATCAATATAGTATGAAAATCCTAATTAAGACACTTCTTAGGCTATAAGTACATTACAATGTTTAGAATAAACCATGTGGTTAAAAATTAATATCCTTTTGATATTTTGAATATGCAATAAAGAGTTGTTTCAATACACAAAACTCCCCGTTTTGTGAGAATCTAAGAAGGGTGATCAATTGTATACAACCTTTCCTTTGCATTTTAGAAAGAGACTATCTTCTTAATTCGAACTCATCACCTTCTAGTCACAAAGGAGTTACCTTACCGGTTGCTCTGAGAGTAAACTATTTAAATATACAAATAGTTTGGAAATAAATTAAGGGTAAAATAGTCTAGTAAACCCTTAATATTTATTATTAAATAAAAAGTGACAAATAATATCTAAGAAATATTAGTTATTTACTAATTTTGTAACAATTGATAAATATTGATGAATTCAAACATGTAGGAAATCATTATGTTCACAATAAATTTAAACAAAGCTCTAACTATTCAATTGTATAAATCTTATTATAAAGTTAATTGAATTAATTTCGGGTCATATCAACATAAATAGGATCTTATTTAATTATTTTAAAAATTAGTGAAATTTACAGTCTAAATATATAGTGAGAAATTGTTGAATGCATGCACCATTTCACGAATTACATAATTTTAATAAATCATTTGAAGATAATTTAAAATCAAATGACAACTTTGATTTAAATAACACTTACAAATTTTAATATATTTCTTTATTAACTAACTCTTTTTTCAATTTGTAGTAAATTATAATTTTGTTAATATGTCTGAAATTTCTTTAATTTTTTAAGTTAAAAGAGTTTAAGGGAATTAGTTTCATTATTTGAATCACACTCTTAAGTCTTATTTAACTAATTTTTAAGGATCAAAAAAGCAAAAAAGATGCAGACCTCTAGTTGCTGACCTCTTAAAATTTAAAAAAACTAGAATTAGGAACGCATGATTGATATATTCTGCTTGAAGTTTATGAAACTTGGCATGCAATATTTTCCGTATCACAAGCCTCTTCGATGTCTCTCATATGGTATAATCCAAGATGTAATGCATTATATGCCAAGTAGACTGTATGTAGGTTTATTCCATCCATGACTATGGAGACTCTTACTCGATCCTGGGACCACGTCTCCACATATACAATTCTAGTTTCTCGATAAAAGTGTACCAGATCTCGGTCTTGCTGCTTCTTTTATGTATTTAAAGACTTCTATCACCTTCCCACAAGTGAGGGTGTCTGACTCGGGATTAAACTGTCTACGAGCTTCTTTTTATTTATTTTCGATTTTAAGCTTGCTCGTACACAAGGCTCTAGAGAGAGGGTTCATGTATGTTGTGACTTGTAAGGGAGTGCGGAATGTGACATAGACTGCATGTGAAACATGAGTTCCCGACTGACATAATTGTCTGTTAGAAGACTACCCTTGGACAATGTCCCCCACCTCTGAGGGCACGTGCCGAAATGCTTCGTGTCTCGTACTACCATCAAGTATCAAGCGTGGGATGGGAGTACGCAGGGAACAAATTTAAATGGGCCCAAAACAAACTAACGAGTGAGTCTGATTGTAGGTGTCACGGCCGAATTACTAATCTATTTTGTACAAAGAAAATATATTTCTAACAATTACGATAACATTTTAGATTATTTAATTTTATTTATCATTGTACAGGTTTCATTTAAATTGTTTGATGATTAAGATCAATAACTATCTTTAAAGTATAATAAAATACTCTAACTTTTATATAAAAAAGAAGTTAAAAAACTGTTAACTTGAGTTAATTTATGTTTTTATACAACATAAATATTTTTACAATATCATACATTTAATGAAATAAACTAAAATAACGATATTTTGAAATAAATATTAATTAATTATGTCGAGATGTATTATTTGTAAATACTATTATTATTTGATAGATGCTAGGAGTGTTAATGATATCCCTTAATTTGAGGGATTTTAGTTAAGTGTCTATTTGTTTCTGTTTTATTTTTTATTTTCTATTTTCGTTTTTAAATTTAGTAAAAAATCTGTTTGTTTGAGTTTTTGGTTTTTGTTTTTAATTTTGGTTTTTTTTTCTAGTTTTCAAAACTTATGAAAACCATAAAAGGTGAATTTTTTTATTTTTTCATAATCTGGTTTTGTATCAACTAAATATATATTATTTAATTATTTGATATATTAATTATTAATAAGAAATATGAAT
>JANITX010000010.1:33796008-33811443 GCA_027564395.1 Erythroxylum ulei | reverse complement strand
GTACATCCACGTTGAAGTCATCACAAGAAGCAACCAACTCATGGATCCAAACGGCAACGTCCCGTTCCGCCAGAATCTGGCAGAACCAACTTGCATTTTCTTTATTTATGAAAATATAAAAAATTGTTAGAAAATTAATGAAAAATCAAATTACAAAACACATATATGGATTTAAACATGATATATTACATCACGTGTTAATCTTATTAAATGTTTAACCAAAAATAAACCACTTACAGAAAGAACAAAGAAGAAAACTATAATTTATTAATTAGTTCCAAGAGAAGAACAAATAAGCGCGCCTGTTCTATTTTTATATTTAGTTATTTATTATTCTTGCCCGGTTCCCTCCATCAAACGGATGCTTTTTACAAATCGGGGCTCCTTGAAGCGTAATAGGAGTTTGGACTGGGAGGTCTTTTGCTGGAGTCTGATGCCTATGTTGCGGCAACGCCGTTTTCCGGTACGGCGCTGGTCTTCCGAACCCAATCGTCTCATCTTGTTTTACTTTCCAATAAAATGGTTTTCTTTTTTTTTCAGGGAAATTCAGATTCTGATCAAAGCATTTCCGGTAAGGATTTTATTTATGTCTGCTGATGATTGCATAAATTCTGTTTTGAACGTTGGGCTTTGTTGAAATTTTTTGTTTTGGTTTGGATTCTTACTTACTTGGACAGAGGAAGAAGAGTTCGACGGCTATGTGGGAGCTAATTGCGATTCTTTAGCTGTGAATACAGAGAAAGTGGTACCACGCTTCCTAATACTGCAAGCGTTCTGGGTTCAATTTTTTATCCGTCATTGAATTTTGGATTTAGTTTTAGCTCAGAGTCTCACTGCAATTCGTGACAGGAAGGGCTTCAACTCCAAACACGCCTGGAGATACTTAGAGGCATGCGGTTAAACTTTGGACCTTTATTAGGAGTTTTTCTTTTATCTTAATTCCTAAGTGTTCCTTCTTCTTTTTTTTCATAGGTAGACATGAATTTAATTCTGGAGATGGAACCCACAATTTCACACAGAAGGCGAGCAATTCTGAATTTTTTATGTGTAACTTGATATTGAGATGTAGTTATTCAAATTCTACTCTTTTGAAATTTGAAACTATAGTTTGTGATGTTGTTGGTTCTAATCAGAAGCAGTCGAGCTCGCTTGCAGAAGATGAGGTGGAAATGCCTGATTTCCCTGACGAGGGTGTTTCTGTCTTCTCTAAAAAGGAATGTGCTTGGAATTATGTAGAGGAAGTCATTTCTGATGATGAGGTATGCTATGAAAATATGATCATCAATGTTTTTCAACGTGCTTATGGTACAGTTAGGATTGCGTCAAATAATATACTGTGCACGTTGATGTAATGGATTGATTATCATTCAATCAGGATAGCAATGCTCTTCCAAGTCATTGTATTGCTTCTGGAGCTAAGAAGTTATATAAATATGAGAAAGCTAATAGTTTTGAGAGTGAGAAGCACAATGGGTTGCATGCACCAAGTAATGATATTGAGGCAGTAATTCCCTTGAAAGAGAATGCTTTGTCCCCCTGTTCTGTCTATTCCAAAGCAAATACTTCATGTCAAGGTATTCTCTTATTCAATAGTTATTATTCAATTAAATATTTCCACTCTTATACATTCTACCCTTGTGGCAAATAGTTCAAGCCCATGAATGAACCAACGAGTCCATCTTCAATGTTGCCTGCTCAGTGTGTTGGATTATATTATGATCCGATTTATGTTCTGCATTAGAGGGAAACTAGATTTGTTCATTCTTTGAATCTTTCAGGAAGTTATGCTAATTGTATTCTCTTACCCAATGTGCAAAAAATATTATCGTAGGTAAAATTCATGGAAGGATATTTTATATCACTAAATGCATTTTGGCCTGCAGATATCAGGGCCAAAGCCATGCAAAATTCTTCTTTGAATTTTCAGTCACTGAAAAATGACCTTTCTTCACCTGTTCCTAAGAATGAAATATCACCTGAGCCTCATGATGTGCTTTCAAAGCCAGAAACAATTGAATCTGGAATCTTAAGGAATTCAAATCCCATACTTTGTAAAGATTTTCAACAAAGAAAGTGCAAACAGTTAGAGACAATGCCTGGAGAAGTAGCAGCTGTTGGGGATGGAATGGTTGAAAAGTCAATGGCTGCACTTTTAGATGGCCTTCAGGACAAAAGTATTCCTATAATAGGATATGCAAATAAGGTTTAATTTGTTTTTTTCTATTAGCAATATTTTTGTTTCCTTTACTCCCTTTTCTTTCCACTTCAATGAAATGTTTGCCCCAGGATACTAGAAGAAGAGGGAAGAGGTTGCATCCTAAGCAGAAAAAAGAATTATATCCTTTGGGAGATAGAACAATTGACAATGAAGGCCTAGCTAGCGGGTCATCAGGTGACGATGAGGTACTCCTCAATCATAATTTCTTTCGCGATTTTCGTATATAATAAATGCAAACACTTTTGTGCTATGCAGTTAACTTCTCAAAACCCAAAGTGTGTCAACCTGGAGGTGAAGAAGCAAACTATGTCCGAACTGTTTCAGGAAGCCTTGGCCACTAAATCCTTGGGTATTGTGGATTCTCTTGGAAGATCACACAAACCATCCGGGTAGATGAAAACTAGATATTTCCTACCATCTAGGCTGCTGTTCTTAATTGCTTAAGATGACTTTGAACAAATTATGTTGATACGCACAAGCATGATTTTTGCGAATTCTAGTATGGGACTGTTCAACCATTTGCAGCAGGTCATCCTGAGTGAAAAGGAAAGAGATACAGCCTTTGCTCAAAAGCTACAGATGGGAGTTAGCCCAAATGGTAATAAAGCTTTGTTATTTATGCATTTCTACCAATTGATTGCTTTAAATAAGTATATGAAATGACTAGAGAAATATGCTCACTTTATTTGCTTCTGGCCATTACTGATCTTGAGCATTTGTTTTGATACAGAAGAATTGGGCTCCATTATAGTGGAGATCCTGTCAAAATATTTGGATGCAAAGCTGACAGTTTGCTGCTGCTCTTTTGGCAAGAACACAGAGGTAATTCTTCAGAACATTGAAAAGGTTTGACAGGCACTGCACATATAGGCATCAAAACAGATAAACAATGAGACAGACTCTTTTGACTGTATTTTACTGTGTAATTCTATAGTAGGTATTAATATAATATTGTTACTCAAAAAAATTTCTTGTAATTCTATTCAGGAAAAACATAAAAAATAAATAAATAATTACCAAGGGGGGTTTTCAAAGAACAGCGAGACAACAGGGGGTCTTAGTGCAAGTAACGCTTATTTAACCAGAAATGTGTTACTGATTCAGAATCCTTGGAGCAATTGCATGCATTTGTGTCACAGTTTTACATGTTCCACTTGTTGGAGTTGTGATCAGCGACAACAAATTTTCTGTTGACGGTGTGTTATGAGCAATTATTGAAGAAGTTGACTTATTGGGTATTGTTTCTCCAAGTACTCAAAGGAAATCCTGCTAAGAGGATATTTTAATCTAATCCCTACAGTCTGACTAAACTTCCTCACCACCAGCAACTCTTTGATTAATGGTACAGTGAATGTTCTTTGCAGGAATCTCAGTGGCCAGAGGGCGGGCAATCATTAGTTGATAGAGTCAGAAAGAGGACAATTATATTCAGTCCAAAAGTTTGCAGCAATGTTGAACTTGAAGTTGGCAACTTGATCCGTATTTACCCCCCATGGTATGTATTGATCCTCAGAAGGACTATCTTCTAAAGTGTGCACGGAACAAATTGCTCATATAGAACTTTGCTTATACGTGGCGTTAACTTTACTAGCATGAGAGATGGACACAGGTTTTAATAAAAGCTGTGATAGCAGTATACAGTTAGTCGAGTGTTCCATGTTTTGCTATCAATTGGTATCATTTTGTGCTTACTTTCCAGCTGTGCCGTATGGTTCAGATGATTTATGCCTTTTAAACCAGTTAGCTTTAAAGTTGACATTATGACCACAGGAAAGAGGTTCATGTCGTGGGAACTAACGAGACTATCATGTTATGTGCACACTTTCTAAAGAATAGTGGTGTGATCCCAGTGTAATCTTGTCCAGCATGGGAGTTCGCGGTATCCATTTGCGGCGAGAAGTTGTTGAGCTTGTACATAGTCTCTCTCCGTTATGTTCTGTTTGATAAGAGGCTTGGACTTAACTGCACAGGATTGCCAATCAACTTTTTCCCAATCCTTCGTTTTGTTTGTTGCGTCAAGGAGTGCAAAATGTAGCAACTGAAAATGAAAGGTCATTTTTTCAAAGGACTGTAAACAGGATTTGGATATTGAACATTGATCCGAGCCTTAAAAAGATATACTGTTGCATAAATGGTGACAACTTTCAAGATAAAATCTTAGGTTTAATATTAATATTATTTTGTATACATTGTAATTTAATTAAAAAAGAAATATAGGACGGGTGCCAAATATTTAAAAACAACAAAACCCGTGACCCGGTCTGCGATACATCTCCGCGAGAGCAATCTAGATATTTTTTTCTGATATTATAATATTTTATTGTGTCCAAGCGAAACAAAGCTAAGGCGACATCTCTATCGTCCGTACGATGCGTGTCCTTCAATACACCCTGTAATCATAAAAAATTGCAATTAGATCCTCGATCCGTTCATGGAGACCCTCTCTGCGTACTCTTCTCCTCCATGGCCCAATCCAAACCCTAATTCCAATCTCCCCGAAGACCGTGATTCAATTATGCCTCAAGATCAATTCATCAACCCCCTCACAGATACTCCTTCCAATCCTAATCCAAACCCTAACTACCACACCCCTATCTCGTCCCCGCCGGAGTCTTCGTCGTCTCCTTCGCCGCCAATATCTCTCCTCCACCTCTCCTTCAACCAGGACTTTGGTTGCTTCGCTGCCGGAACTGATCACGGGTTTCGGATCTATAACTGCGACCCTTTCCGCGAGATATTTCGGCGGGACTTTGACCGTGGCGGCGGTGGAATCGGCGTGGTGGAGATGCTTTTCCGATGTAACATTCTCGCTCTCGTTGGCGGTGGGACCGACCCTCAGTACCCGATGAACAAGGTCATGATCTGGGACGACCATCAGAGCCGATGCATCGGCGAGCTATCATTCCGTTCAGAGGTGAGATCGGTGAAGCTAAGAAGGGATAGGATAATTGTGGTATTGGAGCAGAAGATATTCGTGTACAATTTCGCGGATCTAAAGCTATTGCATCAGATTGAGACGATCTCGAACCCCAAGGGCCTTTGTGCGATATCTCATGGAGCGACATCCTTAGTTTTGGTGTGTCCCGGGTTGCAAAAGGGACAGGTTCGGATCGAGCATTACGCGTCGAAGCGGACCAAGTTCGTTATGGCGCATGATTCAAGGATTGCTTGTTTCGCGCTCACGCAGGATGGTCAGTTACTGGCAACTGCCAGTTCAAAGGGGACTCTTATTCGGATTTTTAATACAGCCGATGGTGCATTGCTTCAGGAGGTAGATGATTAATTTTTGTTTTCTGGTTTATGTTCATTTGGGAATTTCTTTTTGATTAATTAACATAATTTCTTATTACTTGATAATGTTGTTATTAGTAGTTTTGCTTCATGATATAGTGCATGGAATTTCATATCTGTTGAATGGTAATTTGATGTGTGAATCCAGGTAAGGAGGGGTGCGGACAGAGCAGAAATTTATAGTTTGGCATTCTCCCCAACCGCACAATGGCTAGCTGTTTCGAGTGATAAGGGCACTGTACATGTTTTTAGTCTTAAGATCAACCAAGGTTCTCCAGGATCTGAACAGTCACAGAACAGTGTCAATGTCAATCTCGGTGGTATATCACCCACTTCATCCCTCTCTTTCTTCAAAGGTATGCTTGCCACCATCACACTTGAATATATTTCCTCTTAACCCTATCTTGATTCTGTCCCACCGTGTAAACTGGTTCAGTATGTCGCATTGTTACTTATTTTACATATTGAAGAGTTGCTGTTTGCTTGTCTGTAAAGAATTCTTTTTTTTAAATTATTTTTTGTCAGTGCGTTTAAAAAGGATCATGTAAAGTGGTTAGGGGTTGTGGTGGATATATGAATTCATGGCTTCACGACTGCGCAAGAAAATTGGAGCCATTCCTGTGAAACGTAATTCCGGTAGTAAATGTCATCATTCCATCTGCCATGGATAGAGCTAAATAAATGTCCCGTTCATCCATTGAAAGCAGTGGGTTGTTCTTAAGTTTTGAGCCTCAAAAACTTGTGGTTTGTGTTCTAATTGATTTTTAATTGACGGGTGGGAGTGAGAAGCTAGGATAGCTTGAAGATGACGATGGACTATCCAGATTGGATTCTGTTCCAATCTGTTACTTGTCTCTAGTCTAGGGAAAGGATTACTTGGTACAGCCTCATTATCATGGATCAAAAGAAAGGCTAGAATTTCCTTCTGTCATTTTTGGGCCAAAGAAAGTCTTTCCTAAAAGGAACTTAGTTTGTCCCTGAACTTACATTTTTCAACAAATTTGATATAAGGAGTGCTCATAATATGTTACCTTTTGTGTGTGAATAACAATTGATGGGATAATTTTGATTACCTCTTGACTCTTCCTTGCCCTCGCTTGCAGGTGTTTTACCCAAATATTTTAGCTCAGAATGGTCAGTAGCTCAGTTTCGCTTAATTGAGGGTTCTCAGTATATTGTTGCTTTTGGCCATCAAAAGAACACCGTGGTGATTCTTGGCATGGATGGAAGGTAAGAAAACAATTTGAGGATAGCTGACACATGGGTATTTTCAAAATTTTTGTTTCTTTTAACATTTAATTGTAGATCATCCAGATTTCTAGTTAAGTACTTGTGGAGAATTTTTTTAGTGATTAAGTTTTTGTATGGGGTTTAATATATCCACTTGGCTACAATTCAATTTTAGAGTAGAAATAAGTTGAGCTTATACCTAAAGATCTCGTCACTGGGTGGGTTAATAAGAAAATTGCCGTCCATGTGTCCTTTAGAAACAATGGAGCTTTTGGAGCTTCTTTTGGGAATGGCAATTTAAATGAGGAGCAGGCACTGCATGTTTATTATCTTTCCATTTCTGTCTACTTTTGCTTTTAGCTAATATGGAACCTTTCACTGTCAGTCTTAGTTTGAGTCTAATTGTCCTCTTGCACAAATGAACAAGTAATTATCCCTTATTTCTTCTCTATCCTTTCGGACAAGACAATTTCACTTATAATTATAAGCACAGCTCGTACAGAATGGGAATCCATGGCTAACGCTCACGTTTTTGGAGTAAAAATGCATTTTTGTTCACATTGAGTAAATAACAAGGATATGTGTGATTGGTGGTGATTGCAGCTTCTATCGATGTCTGTTTGACCCGGTGAATGGAGGAGAGATGACACAGCTGGAGTACCACAATTTTCTAAAGCCAGAACCAGCCTTCTAAAATGGTCATGGTAGTTTTGATTTCTTGGATATCAATGTGCATACATTTTGTATCCTCTTCCCATTTCTTGTTCTCATCCTAACTCTATATAGAAATGGCCACTTAGAGTTGTATATACTGTAAATTTGTAAAGTTCCAAAAAAAAAGATAAAAGAAAAAGAAATCATTATCTAATCATGTAATCTACTTTAAGTCACTTTCACGAACCTTATGTAATGTATTGTTGCTCTTTGCTCTTAAGTGGAAAACACGATTGTGTTGGGTGTATAAATGCAAATTATTTTAGGCTCTCGCAAATGAGCTGCTTCAGTTGTGTAACAAGTGTTTGTAGAAGAGGCTGTTGAAAGGCCCTCCATTCTTCATGTTTCAATCCGTTATATAAGTGTAGCCGTACTGAGGTCCCATTGTTCCGTTTAATTTTTTATGTTTATGTTTTTTCTTTTAGATAAGAAACATATTTATAAAATGCGTTTGTTTACTCTCTGTTGTGATTTTTTGTTTTTAAATATAAAAACAGAACAACAGTTCTACAAAAACACAAATTCTATGATGTTCTGTATTATCACAACTGATCTTGAAAAACCAAAACAATGTTTTCTTTCGTTTTTCTACCGTGCTGCTTGTTACCTTCCTCACCTCGTTCCTCCTGCTTTGATCACTTTTCTTTTCATTTTTCTATTGGTTGTCCTGCACTCTGTCGTTTCATTCCTCCTGCGTTGTTCCAAGGGCTTGTGATCTTCGGTCTCATCATCTCTCTAACCAGGTACTACATATCTATATTTGTTTGTTTTGTTCGATTGTGGGAAAATGGTGATCTTGGTTCTTTTTGTATGCTATTTATAATTTTGAGATTTGATTTTTTTGGATTTCTGGCTCTAATTTTGCGTATAATTTTGGATTGGCTGCCACTTGCCAGGCGAAATGAATAAAAGAAAATAGAGCAGGAAACATAAAAAACAGCGTCTAGAAACTTTTTTTTTTTTTGAGAAATGCGTCTAGAAAGCTGATGCAAGGATTAGATCAGTCGGAGAAATTCATATTCGTTAACCCATATGTTTTTTTTTACTTTGCAAAACGTAGCCCCGTCTGGTGAACGTAGCATATATTGTATATTTGATGAACCTCAATGTTAATAGTCAGTTTATTTTAAGAAATTGAAACTTGACATCTGAAAAAGTAAATCTTATTTTCATTCTGAACACCACCAAATCAAGAAAATTTTACATCAGTTTTTAGAAAGAGGCGAGCAGTATTACGCAGCAAAGGAGCATTTCTAAACAGTATTTAGAAAGATGGAAGACATTTTTATATACGCTGATTTTCAGATGCATACTGTTACTTGAATAGGCATATCTTTGTATTATATAGGTAAGCAACACGGAGGTAATATATACTCATCAAGCAAAAGATTTTTAGTGTGTACAGGTGCAATCTATATCTATTCCTTTAAAAGGAAGTACAAGCCTAATCCCATGCTTTTTCATTCACCTGCGTCCTTTGATGATCGTTGCTAAAGATAAATTATACAAAGTAATGTCTTTCTGTTATGGAAATTTCATTCTTTAAAGATACTATACTCTTGGCTACTTGTACACGTACGTGCATCAAAAGTATGTGTGTGGCCTGGACAATCTCGGACCAAATTCTGGTAACTTGATGCTTCACACGTAACCAATGTATGACAAACGGGTAAAGAAAGACATTCCTGAAATGTAACCCAGTGGGTTGGCATAGGTGTTACATGCTTTCGTAGCTTAACCAAGTGGGCGGGAGTTCGATTCTCACTATTGGGAATGCAGCAAATTCTTGAGCCAATTGTAGCCCTCCTTGATTTGAGATGTTCCCCGCAGCGGAGGGATTAGTCCCTTGGGCTAATCCTTTATATATATATATATATATAACATTCCTGAAATGTAGCAAGACAAAATGAGGCGGGGCACATGTGTCCTGATATTTAAAGGGGTTTTAACATCTTCAATACTTTAAACTAATCTTTGAACAGTAATTTCATCAACTTTTGCGAGTTTAAAGAAAAAATAAGAAGGATTAGAAGGTACACGAGAGTGCTTTTTTTCTGCAACTTTCTATTGACCTAATAGATCGGGTCCAGAATTGGTATTCACTAATTATCGTTCAGAGCTCATGCTGCAGCCGGAAATGAAATGTAACCGTGAGGATTATTACAGCTTACAATCTTATGGTATTCACTCGCTAACCTTGACAATTAATGCTGCGGATAATGTGAAATGTAACCTTGCCAATTATCTCTTATAGCATATGAATTCCGTTGCTTTTTAGATCTCTTATTTTATAGTGTTTCTCAATGGTATCCGTGCAATCATTCTTCAAGAACACTATTAATATCACTTTTATAGTTTAAGGACGCTATATCACTTTTATAGTGTTTCCCGTATAATGCTCCTATGTAGCTGTGAACAGAACGTACTATCACATTCTCACTTAATGATCTTGCATAGCCGTGAACTTATGGAAATTCATAAAGGAGCTTCATGTCATTAGCGGGCAGGCGGGAGAAGCCTTTTGTCAAAGCATATTTGACTTAACTTATGGGACTACCACAAACCCATATAATCATGCATTTCACATCTTGTAAATATATTGCCCAAAATGACACATTTCTGAAAACTTGTTTTTCATGAAAATGGGATATTTCGAAAACATATATGATGCAATTGAAATCATTAAACTTCCTTGATTCAAAGAAAACATTTAGTGACTTATTTACTCTATTATAAACATGTACCAACCTTGATTCCCTTGCTTAAAGACTTCCTCAAAGGTGACTCACCCTTTGCTCCTCTTACCTTCTTTGATTTCCTTTAATAATAGCCAAAAATTTCATTCAATAGGAATTCCAATTTCTGATCAGGTAAATGAAGCAATTTGATAATACTTTCTTCTAGAAAAATGTTGCCCATTGTCTTAAGTTTCTAATGACACCAAAATCATTCAATTTGGTTCAATAATCTGAAAGTTATACCCTAAATATTTTCGGACTGTTCTTATACTAAAACAATATTCTATGTTCAACTTTCTTCCAAAAATTGAAATTCTTAGAGACTGAATTAAAACTCGGTTTCATTAGATAATTTGTAATCCTATGTCTCTAGTTTACTCCAAATCAAAATCATTCCATTTGGATAACTACAGAAAAAGTTATGCTCAAATTACGAAAACATGTCTGTGCAGGAAAGTGGACTTCGCCGCGGCGAACTTGTCGAGAAGCCTACGAAATTTCCAACCCTCATCCCATTTTCCAGATTTTTCACATCCAAACATCTACACTTAACACATCTTATACAAAAATCATCCTTTCTACTTCATTTACACTTCATTCTTAACTTCATTTCAAACTCAATATCATTCACAAACAAATCATGATCTATCTTTGATCATTAACCCAAAAAGAGAACATTTGCATATACCATTCATAAACAACTTCCTACACATATTCAACTTCCTTTTCACTTCTAACTATCACTAGATATGCTTCATTCAATAGATCAAGAAGGATTAATGCTTATACTTACTTGTTTAGCTTCAATGTCTTCAAATTCTTCAAGATCTCCAAAAACCCTAGCTTCTCCAAATGAAGAGTTTCTTGGCTCTAATGAAAGCTCTTATCTTCCTCTACCTTTTTCTCTTCTTGAACAACCTCAAAATCTCTCTTGAAAGCTTAGGAAAGATGAACCCTAGCTTGTTTTCTCTTCTTTTCTTCCCTTTCTCTCTTCTCTTCGTATTTTCTCTCTTTTACCCCCCTCTCTCACGTTTCTTTCTTCTTCCAAAAGCAAGAAAACACTTTTCTTTCACTTATACCCTAAATGAATGTAAAATGTCCATTTTACCCCCTTCTTTAATGCTTATGATCTTTATCCTTAAACGATCTTCCAAAAATGCCCTTCATCAATACACTCTTACTAATTTAATTTAACTAAACCATATAATAAAATCTTACTAACATTAACATAATAATTAAACTCCAAAAATTAATCCATCAAAATCTCATAATTCATTTAAATCATGCTTAATTTAAGAAAAAAAATTCGCGGGGCAACACCTCTTTCCCTATTGAGTCATTCAAGCCTTTAGGGGAACCATTAGCCACTTCTATGGCCATATTTTTTCCATTCCCATAAATTATCTCTAGATCCCTAATTGGCTCAAGTCATCATTGTGCTAGACACCTTCATTCTTATTACTTATTTTCAACTTCTCCTTTGCTTTATATCATCATCTCTATTCTTCATCCCCATTAATTTAAAGTAATCACCTTTTTAAAAGGTTTTTCCAGTAGACTTTGATTGTTTTCGTTATAATATGAGGGAAGGTTTCTAACTATAAGTAACTAAGATTATATATTCATACATATAATTGTTTTGTCTTAACCTTATTATAGGAATAAAGTTAAGAAGCTCATTATTCAACTCCAAATTAACACATACCCTTGCAAATCTTATTATTTTCTTCTTAGTTGTGTTCTCATACAAGCATAAAGGCTTTCCAATGTAGCTTAGATACCAAGCTCAACCCTTTTATGGTCCAATATTCTAATGAAACACTTTGTATATCCATCCAACTAAGAATACTCTCATGCTTTATCATATCCAAATTAATACTTGGTTTCCATATTTATAGGAAGATATGAAGTTGTCTAATGTGTCATAAACCCTCTTTCATGACTTTTAATGTCTCATTTTAGTAGGAGAAGAAGAAAAGAAATATGTTCTCTTTGTTCAACAACGCGTCCTAAATACCTTAGTTCTTCTAAACCTTGTAAGCCTAGCTAGACATGGTAAGGAAAGGGGGACAAGACACCAGGAAAAAAAACCCACATGGAAAGCTACCCATACAATGGCTCTAGCTGTAAGGATATCAATCCCAGAGCAATAATAACTCTACCAACCTCCTCCTTTAGTGGTAAAAAATGAAGTGAAAGGTAAGTAGGATTACCAAAGACTTGTTTCTAACTTTTAGATGAATTAAGTGTTAAAGAGGAAGCCTCCTTCACAGGGTTAGGATGGGACTTATTTAGAGCCTAAGTTGATGTGGCAGTAGAGGGCATAGAGGGGAACTCATCTAATGATGGAATAGAGGGCAGGCCACCTTTTCGAACAGATATACTAAAAAAAAGCTAAAGAGAACTTTGAGGAATAAAAGCCTTAAAAGATAGTTATCTTAAATGACAATGTAAGCTAAGGCTGGACTAAAAAGTAAGAAGAGACCAAAAATCCCTTCAACACTAATGAGAAGAAAAAAGGAGGTGGAGAAGAAGCAAGAGGGAAAAGAAGACTTAGAAGAACAAGGTAAACTCACTTAGGGACTAGGTTAAGAGAAATTACTAAGTCTCAATAACTTGACAAGGCAGAAACAGTTGAAGGAGCATAAAGGAAGGAGAAGATGGAACCCGAAGTAGGAAAGAAAGTTAAACAAAGATAACAAAAAGGAAAGGACAAAATAAAGCAGGTTTACATGTAAGAGAACATTGTAAATCAAAGAGGAAACATGGAAACAACATAGTAAATCCACCGGAAAAGATAAAGTATCATACATCTCTCTTCTGAAAAGATAAAGTATCATACATCTCTCTTCTGACCACCTCTAGCATAAATCTTAACTCCTTTTTTTTAACAATATTGAAATTTAATTATTTTAAATACATTTAAGGTTGATTTTTAGTTATTGTATTCACTTTTTTTCTCAATTTAAGAAATGAAAATTACAAGTTAGTTTAGTACTGCTAACAAGATTGAAAACCACTTGCATTAATGGATTTTATATTGATGGATTACTAAATTTAACTTGTATATGTTATTTATAAAGCTAAAAAATGATTACTTTATATAGCATGATGAAAAATTTACAAGAAGAAGTGTATATGTAATCAATGAGTTTTGGGAGATCAACAATAAATTAAAGAATTAATTAGATGACTTATGTTAATAATGTTGTTGATTTGTAGTTAGATCATTTTTATTGTAGTTGTTAGGTGCTAGCAATGTAATTATAAGAAATACATTTACCGTATTAATGTATGGATTAATATTAAATAGTGTTCTGTACGAATATTTACTATATTAATATATTTGTATTATCTTATTTAGAAAGGGCTTAAATGTTCTTTTTCCTCCTTTCGATTTATATAGTTATGTGCTTTGTTAGTTAAGAATAGTAGATAACATGAGAAACTTGTTAAAGAGACCATTCAGAAGACTTATGGTGGGTTTGACAGTAGTGAAATGTAAATCATACAATTTAATTAACTAAATTCTATTTATTTTAACTTTAAATGAATATCACTATTGTGACAAGACTCAAGACTAGGAATTGTAACAAAATAGACAAAAAAATTAGCAATATCAACAACCAAACTTGAAATAGAATAAGTGATAGTGACTAGAAAGAAATTTTCTAGACATTGAAAGCAAAACAAACAAACAAGCACTTCCAGTCTCTAGCCATTAGATGAATGAATTGCCGAAATAAAATCAAGATAGATCATTCCATTAATAATGTCTATAAGAAAATGCTTTCATCCTTATCTCATACGATAACTCTACTATGAAATGAATTTATAATAATGTCATCAAGCAGCATACTTAAGAAACACTTTAGAATCATAAATTAGCATTATAGGAGCTAAAGTCTCATAAGCATTTAAATTTTCCTTCAACCAAATGTTTAACTTTAACATTAAATTTTCAACTTGATAAATGGAACTTCTGATCTTAAGATCAACAACGCAAAAAAAATCTAAATTATACATGCATACATACAATTTATTATCTGAATAAAAAATAAGCTCTATATACAAAAATAGATAGCTATAATAAACATCATAAATAAAAAAATAATTGCTAACCAAAATAAGCTCCATAGACATAAACGACTAGTCCCAATGTGCATCATATACAAAAATAGCTAGGCATAATAAAGTTAGTGTGTTTTTCTTTTCTTTTTTTCCTCTATGTTGGTCTTTGTATCAATTGGCTACTATGACTATCAAGAGCATTATCATGTATCTCTTTGAACATTTTCTTGCTTTTAACTATGTTGCTTATGTATTTTACACAACATCTGAAGTCTTTTCTGAGTAGCTTCATATGGGTTATGTTCCTCTCCTACCTCTTTGTTCTTACCTTTTTCTAGTTTTCTAACTCTTGTCTTATATTGTGGTGGAAAAATTTTAAAACCGTAAATTCGGTTAAGTTTGGCTACAAATCTTGACCAAGAATTAGAAAAATTAGACATTTTTAAGCAACTTCAAATTTCCTTTGCTATACATCAAGTTGACATAATCTTTTGGTTTGCCACCATCATTTTTTATTGTAACATAAGCATATTAATTAGGAATTCCACTTAGATCTCATCTCATGTATGTTCAAATATTGTTTCCTAAGTCAAAATTTATATGCTTCACTTCAAACAATCTCCCACAGCTAAAGTATGCATTTAGTTATTGGCAAGTTATTTAAAGTTCTCTAAGGTTCTTTAAATTATATAACAAATAGATGCATTATGTTTCTCGATCCCCTCCTTTTTGTTGTTATATCTCTTTATCATTACTCTTATAATCATCTCAAGTTTTGTGATAATTGGCTTATCCCTAGCCTTCTTGATGCAAGAATTAAAAGCTTTGACAATGATTGTTTAATAACATGTCATATTTTAAGTCTACATTATGAGTGAGCTTATAACACTTATTAGTTAGTATCTTGTCCAACTATTCAAGGATTAATTTGTCAATGCCTTTTAATTACTTCATATATCTATTCAAGGTAAAAGAGAGAGAGAGAGAATGTGTAACCCGACATCGATGGTGATATCCGAATCCGTGCCCTGCGAGGGTGGAGTGCTATATCACTCAGTCAAAGCTCAGTATAATTTTTTTTTAAACACAAACATATACTATGCGGAAAATTATTAACATACATAGTCACCGGTAAATACAATGACCACGGGGGCCCTTTTTATAAATATAATT
>JANITX010000010.1:33715427-33725666 GCA_027564395.1 Erythroxylum ulei | reverse complement strand
ATTACTGATAAAAATACCATTAAACTTAGTTGGGAAATTTGTAACACTTAAAAGATAATCCTTTAAGTTTCCACTTCGTCTTAGTTTCCCCTTCGTCTTACTTTTGTCTCCACGCTTCGTCTTATTTTTGTCTCAGCGCTTCGTCTTGCTATATTTGCTTCGTCTTACTTTTGTTTTGTCTCCACGCTTTGTCCTATTTTTGCCTCTCCGCTTCGTCTTACTTTTGTTTCCGCGCTTCATCTTATTTTTGCTTCTTCGCTTCGTCTGATTTTTGTCTCCGCCCATCCTCTTACTTTTGTTTGCGTGCTTCGTCTTATTTTTACTTCTTCGCTTCCTCTCACTTTTGTCTTTGTACTTCGTCTTACTTTTTTCGGCGTGCTTCATCTTAGTTTGTATATATATATATAATATAGTTTTGTACTTCAGTATATTACTTATTATTAATATACTGAAATTTTTTTCTTCGATTTGTTATTTATATTAATTTAATTAATATTCTAATTGATATTAATCAATAATATATATATTTTTTATTATTTGTATATAATATATATAATAATCATAATAAGAAAAATTCATGCAGTTTCGCAGACCCAACGAATTCACAACCCAACTCCACCTTTATCATCTCCATCTTCTGCGCGACACCAAATGATCAATACCATTGTTTTTCTTTTATCCTTTTTTTGATACCAATAACTTTTTTTTTAAATGATACCAATTACTTAATATATTCTTTTTCACGCACGAACCTATTCTTACCTTATCTTTACTTCAGAGATTAGATACTTTACAAATTCGGTTCTCTTTACCCTATTTAACGTAGCAGTCATCATTCTTGCCTTTTTTTTTCATCGGTTTATCAATCAATCATCCTACCCATTTAATGTAGCAATCATCATTTAATACAACCCAGTTTATTCTTGAAAACGCAATATTTATGTATCTTCCTCTTCTCTACACATTCAGAAATACCAATTATTTAATATATTCGTTTTCATGTACAAACCTATTCTTACCGTATTTTTACTTCAGAGATTAGATACTTTACAAATCCGGTTCTCTTTACCCTATTTAATGTAGTGGTCATCATTTTTGCCTTTTTTCTGCCCGTTTATCAATCAATCATCCTACCCATTTAATGTAGCAGTCATCACTTAATACAACCCAGTTTATTCTTTAAAACTCAATATTTACATATCTTCCTCTTCTCTACACATTCAGAAATACCAATTACTTAATATATTCGTTTTCACACACGAACCTATTCTTACCGTATCTTTACTTCAGAGATTTGATACTTTATAAATCCGGTTCTCTTTACCCTATTTAATGTAGCAGTCATCATTCTTGCCTTTTTTTTGCGCCCGTTTATCAATCAATCATCCTACCCATTTAATGTAGCAGTCATCATTTAATACAACCCAGTTTATTCTTCAAAACACAATATTTACGTATCTTCCTCTTCTCTACACATTCAGAAATACCAATTACTTAATATATTCATTTTCACGCATGAACCTATTCTTACCTTATCTTTATTTCAGAGATTTGATACTTTACAAATCCGGTTCTCTTTACCCTATTCAATGTAGCGATCATCATTCTTGCCTTTTTTCCCCTCCCGTTTATCAATCAATCATCCTACCCATTTAATGTAGTAGTCATCATTTAATATAACCCAGTTTAATCTTCAAAACACAATATTTACGTATCTTCTTGTTCTTTACACAATCAGAAATTATCATCATTGCTTGCCTTTTTTTCTACCCCTTTATCAATCAATCATCCTGCCACCATTTCTTTGTGATTAAAATAACTTGCTTCGAAATTTTAGCCCTGACACGCCCTCCACTAACACCTTTATGTTTTAACTGTTAACCTTTTCTCCTCTTACTTAACCTTAATTCCTCCCTCCAAACTTTACTTCTTTCAATTACCCTCTTGTTTTACCTTCTTCTTGTTTAGCCTAAATAGATCAAATCCTCCATTCCTAAAATAAGAAAACATTTAAAGTTTCCTCTTCTATTTCAACAAAAAAACAATAGCCATTCATATCAGTGAGCCATTTTTTTGTCCATCACTTTTTTTTGGCATTTTTTAAAATTTATCATTTAAAAAATTCATAAATTAAACTTGTGCTTGTTGATTTTGTTTACTATCACGTTATTTCCTTTCTCGAACATTTTACCACAACTACCCAAGCAATAAATACAATTGTTCAAAGCCTAATCAAAAACTATCAAATTTAAACACTATTCAATTATTACTTTTTTAATTGATAGAATAATTCGCTCCATTTTAATTTTTGTAAATATCGTTTCCTTTTTTCCATTAAATTTTTTTCCTTAACTTCTTATTCTGACTGCATTTATGCTTCATTTTGTTAAGGTTCCTTGCTTATTCTCTTCTGCATTCTTCCACTAGTAAGGTATGTATACTTATGTAAAATAAACATATTGTATAATATTCTTATATAATTGTTCATCAGGTATTATTTCTCCTGTATATCATAATTAATTTCTTGTTAAAATTTGCGTGTTTGATGACTTGCATGTCTAAATTTACCTTATTTTTTATGGCCAGTTCTCTCAACCCTATATTTATCTTGCGCTAGATTCGGCCGATATTATTTTTCGAACTTAAAATTTTATTTCCTTATTTGTTAAACGCTTAACAATCATGTTTGTTAGACATATAGTTTGTTACATATTTTTTAAAATGTATTGCTTACCTTTTTTATCCGGTGAGTACTTATTACATCTTCTCCTTTATTTTTCGCATATCAAAATGTTACTACTTCATTATGGACTCTTTATTAAATTTATCCTTTGTTACATCTATTGTGTGAGAAGTTTTTGCTACAGTCAACATTCATAAATATAACCTTAATTTTTTTAACGTGTCTACTCTCATATGATTTATAATATATATTAATTATATTCCATATATATCTATATATATATGTATATATTTAACAAATGTTATTCGGAAACATCATCAATGGATAGATAAAAAATGTTCATATTATCTAGATTCCTCAAATATTTAAATATGAATAGAAATGCTAAAAGACGTCAAAAATATGCTAAAATGACAAATGATAAAAAACAAGAATTGTTACAACAACGTAGAGAAACTCGAGCTGCAAAAAAGAGAAGTTCTACTTCATCGACACTTCATGAAACAATTACTCATCAACATAATGATTCTTTCATTAATAGCGAACCTTCGACCGGTCAACTTGCAACTCATGAACCGTCTTATCGACAATACGTCAGCAATCTATTGATATTCATGCTAATCCCATTAATGAAGGTACCTTTTTTAATATATTAAAACTATTTCCAATCTAAATAGTCCACAAAGTGATAGTGTTCTTTTATATCTTTGAAGGGATAAATCATCGCACCTTTGCTTCAACATTAGCATCCTTGTATAATTTACCTGTTGAACCTCAACAGCTCCCTTCTATTCCAAATTGTGAACATTGTAATGCAAAATGATTTTATCTTGAACCTCCATAATTCTATTGCTCGTCGGGACAAATTTCAATTGTTGCTCCTTAAATGCTTTATGCTTTAGAATCTTTGTTTCTAAATAGTGACGGAGAATCAGATCATTTCAGAAAGAATGTTCGTACATACAATAACAATCTAGCTTTCACTTCCTACGGAGCCAGATATGATCGTGACCTTACAAAAAACACAAAGGGAGTTTATACATTCCGTATTCAAGGACAAGTTTATCATTTCCTTGACACTTTAGTGCCAACAAGCAATAAGGTATCTGGAATCCAACTTTATTTCTTTGATACTGATGAAGAACTACAAAAAAGGATTAGCAATTCTGATAAACTTCGTGAAAAGACATTGAAGCTCATTATGACAATTCTTCAAGATAACCCTTATGCTAGGGTTATCTTAAAGATAACATCTGATAAACTTCAAGATAAACATATTCCATCGCTTGAAAATCACGAAATTGTTCTCAGATGTTATCTTGACTTGATCAATGCGTTTACAATCTTCCTATTGCATCATAAGTAGCTGCTATATGGACTAAAACTGATGATGAACAACATGATAAATCTCCTCATATCCAAGTCTACACTCATTCAGGTTCGAGTTATAGAATTCAATCTTATTATGCATGCTATGATCCGCTTCCACTTTTATTTCCGCAGGGTGAATCAGGATGGCATCATGGCATTAAGCGGTTACCACAGCTGCAGAGAAACAAAAGAAAAAAAATAAGAACTTAACAAAGATGGAGAGAAACTCCAAATGTTGAATAAAACCGTAGGCCATCTCTACACATAACAAAACCTGGATGAAAGTCGAAGGAAAAAACGCAAAGACAAAAAGGAAAACAAAATCAACTAAAAAAGAAAACTTACGACAGGTGCAGAGAAACCAAAGCAAAAACGGAAACTCCAAATGTTGAATAAAACCGTAGGCCATCTATACACACAATAAAACCTGGATGAAAGTCGAAGGAAAAAATGCAAAGACAAAAAGGAATCGTAGGCCATCTGTACACACAATAAAACCTGGATGAAATGAAGGAAAAACGAAAACTTACCACAGCTGCAGAGAAACAAAAGCAAAAACGAAAACTTACCAAAGCTGGAGAGAAACTCCAAATGTTGAATAAAACCGTAGGCCATCTATACACACAATAAAACCTGGATAAAAGTCGAAGGAAAAAACTCAAGACAAAAAGGAAAACAAAATCAAGCAAAAACGAAAACTTACCACAGCTGCAGAGAAACAAAAGCAAAACGAGAACTTAACAAATAGGCCATCTGTACACACAATAAAACCTGGATGAAAGTCGAAGGAAAAAACTCAAAGACAAAAAGGAACTGTAGGTCATCTATACACACAATAAAACCTGGATGAAATGAAGGAAAAACAAAAACTTACCACAACTGCAGAGAAACAAAAGTAAAAACAAAAACTTACCAAAGTTGGAGAGAAACTCCAAATGTTGAATAAAACCGTAGGCCATCTGTACACACAATAAAACCTGGATGAAAGTCGAAGGAAAAAACGCAAAGACAAAAAGGAAAATAAAATCAAGCAAAACGAAAACTTACCACAGCTGGAGAGAAACAAAAGCAAAAACGAGAACTTAACAAATAGGCCTTCTATACACACAATAAAACGTGCATGAAAGTCAAAAACGGAAATATAAAACCATGCCTGAAAGACCATGACTGAAATAAAACCGCCGCCAGCAACGACAATGAAGAAAAAAACTGAAAGAGAAACAGAGAGAGCTTTGCGGAACTCTAGGTAAATAAATGAGGGAAGAGGGAGAGTAATAATAAAGACACATCATTCAATGAACAGATATAAGCCGTAAGATTAAATGGACGAGCGGGATGGATTGCATGGTCGTCCATCCCAACTAAGTCGTCAGATTAAATGGACGAGCGAGATGGATTGCGTGGTCGTCCATCCTAAGCAGTAAGATTAAATGGACGAGTGAGATGGATTGCGTGGTCGTCCATCCCAACTCGTCCTTAGTATATATACTTCATTAAACAACCAAAAATTCTTCTCTAGCAATTTCAACCCATCCCAAAGAAGCACACACGATGAACATAAAAAACTCAACGTCATCTTATTATTTCAAATAATTAGAGATTTTAAGGTTATTCTTAGTACCCAAATAATCAAAGATGGAGATTGTTTCAATATTTTTCTAACTAGCTATCTCCAAAATCATTATCATGCAAATTGAATAAAGGATGATGAGTGTGGTTGTAAATTTTGACAGTGAGTCAACACCAACAAAAGAAAAAGGGCATAGTAGTCTTTTTATCACAGTTTCTAAAACCCATATAATAAGCTAACAATCCCAAAACAATTATGGGTATTCTAATTTGTATGGACGGTGATTGGGCTGTTGTAGCTCTTAAAATAGTTCCAATTCTCCAACTTTTTGCAGTAGTTGTGGAACCAGGTCGAATCTCAAAAGAACTAGACAGTAGCTTCTTAATTTCAATTAATAAAATAAAACAGGAGGTTTTTGATTAAATAACTGATTAACTAAAATTAATAAGAAATCAAATTAAATCAACTGAATGTAAAAGGGAGAAATGCACGAATATGCAACTTTGATTTAAGGAAAAGATCTCATCTAATTTTAACAGTGATCACTGATCTAAAAAGAATATTTTTCACAATTCAAGCGGTTAGTCCAAAACATATTAGGATAGTTGTAATAAGTCTCAAATTTTCCTAAATTAATTGGTTCAAACCTAGCATCCAAACCAAAACTTACCATCTATTGACTGGGTGTAATAACATTCCATATCAAATAAATGATAGCAATAAGTTTAGTGAAAAAGACTAACCCTAAAGTAAATAATCAAGATAACTGCAATTATTCAACTTAGTTTTCTTGTTTATCATAAGTGAAATAAGCAAATTCATAAGTAACCTATTTGCTACTTGTACTAATCATTCATGACAATTATGGATCATTGAATTCATAGATAGTAATAGAATAATCAATATTAAATTAAATTATCAGATTAACCAATATTAATCATTCATGAAATATGAGAATTCAAAACAAGAAATACTTGAATTAAAACATGAATAAAAATTTAGAATAAAACCTCACAAGGTTACAACTAGAATATTGAATCCCCTTGAATCAGAATAATTGAGTTTAGCCACACATGACTTTTGCTTCAATACCAAAAATAGAAGAAAGGAAAAGAATTGAAAGAAAAGTAAGAAGAGAATTATTCTTTCTGAGGAGCATCTCTTTTATAAGGTTTTCCTGATCTAATCCTAATCTAATTCTACCATGCAAAGATGTCCATCTAAAATAAATTCAAGTTCAAATTCAAATTCAGATTCCTACATCATAGGGATAGAAAGAAGTTGCCTAGTTAAACGTCAACTCTTCAAGTAATCAATCTTATCCACTGCAACAATCTTTTTACTTTATTCAAAATTCGTGATTATCATTAATAAAGTTGCAATATCCACTCTTCATCTCCTAAAATAAAACAAACATCAATTTTAATATTTAAGCACCAAAATAAATTCAAAACAAAGGAGATAATATCAAATAATATATCAAGATGACATCTTATTAGACGACTCTTGCACTGACTGTTAAATTATTAAATATGATCTAAATATATTATTTAACTCTTAAAATTTTTTATATTGATAATTTAATTCCAAATTGAATATAAAGTTTCTCAATTTTCAATATGAACTTTTCATATCCAAATAAATTTAATTTGTTTGTAATAATTAGAGTTTTAATTTAATTTAAAATTAAAATCAATAACAATCAAATTATATAATTAAAGTCTACTTTGATACCGCTATTAAAAAATCAGAGGCAAGATCTGATGCTGCATGCAGTAGAATAATTATGAAACTTTTTATTTAATTTATCGAAAGTCAAGATCACTTAAATTCTATAAAATGATTAAAACATAAAATATGAATAATAATTTGTATTTTATCGTAAAGTTTGATCATTTTCTTGTTGTTTCCTTCGAACCGTTCCTGAAATTGGCAGGTTCTAGTCATTTTAGTAATTTAACTGAAATATATCTAATTTTAATTAAATTTTTATTATAATTAAAATTAATTCTAATTAAATATAAAATATGCCTAAATAAGACCCAATATCTCATATTGATCCTTTTTTATTAAATATCTAATATTTAATCATAATATTTCTCAAATTTTACAATCAAATCCAATTTGATTAAAATATTTTTTTCTCTTCAAACCGTTATTTACGTGTGACTCATTAGGTTCTCAAATATATTGACAATGAATAAATTATAACCCTAAATCATATTTATCTTTAATTCTCTAATTAGGTAATTTATAACTCTTTTAATTTATCTTTAATTATCTAATTAAACAATTTATATCCATAGATCAAGATTACTGTCTAACAACGTATCATGATCACTCAAATATTTAGGAATGTCAAAATGATTTTGACTAATCATTTTTTGCATATTTTTTAGTATAATTTAATTATTTCATTATACAATGTTTCGATCAAACATAGAATATAGAAATAATGTCTACTCTATTTGAATCTAGTCATATTAGTTCTCTACCATTAGTTATTAATTCAATTAACGGCATTTGAAAACTATTTTCAATGTGTCATTCCACTATGGCCAAGGATTTCTCGAAACGATACTAATCGAGAATAATACAACATTCTCTCTAATCACTTTAGGATGATGAATTTTATGTTGATCATTCAACTACTTCCATATAGTTTAAGTTATATCCAATGACTATCGATTAGGCTATCATTGACTATGATATTTTATAAGCAAAATATAATAATATCTATAGGAGATACTTTAGTAATATCAAATTAAAGAATCACTTAAGCAATCATTACAAGAAGAACTTTTAGGGATATACAAATATTGTTTTAAATGTAATTTTCATATAGGGTCAATTCAATGAACTTGTTCTCTAACAAACACCTACATGCTTGCTTAAGTATCTATATATTAAGGAAGAAACATAATTTGTACTAGTCTTTTTACACTCTATTAATATCCAATCTTAATAAAACAATGATTAGGAACAATATAGGTATAATATACAAATATGATATGAATATTTTAATTATAATCTGATCATAATTTTGATTGCAATGAATATTTATCATATATAATTTATATACTTCTGAATATGTATAACATAAAAAATGGTTATAAATAATTATGTCACTAAACTTCAACCAATCGATTGAGTATATGACATATACTAACATATTTACCATATAACTTTTTATTTTATACATTAATTGATTAAAATAAACTAGTATTAAATAAAAATATTTTTAATCAATTATGTCACAAATGTATAATTAACCGATTAGTGAATACAAGTAATCAATTCTAACTATACTAAATTATTATATAATAAGTCCCTCTCATTGAGGAGGTCTCTCTCTCTCTTGTCGATGACAAGTTTCCTTTAGTCTTTTGTTACCTATCCTGTGTTCGATCATGGCAGACAATATTTCTATCGACATGGCCAGTCTTTCGGTTGAAGGTGAGGAGGATGAAGGAGTGGTGATTGGAGGGAATGAGATCGAGGAAGATGGAATTGATTATTCTATGTGTTTAGTGGGACACTTTCATTCGGATCGGAATATCAACTTCAATGCTATGAAACATACTTTGGCATCCCTATGGAGGTCGTTCATTGGGGTTACAATTCATGAGGAGGAGGATGACACGTATTTGTTTCAGTTCTATCATGAAGTGGATGCGAGTAGGGTAATGGAGATGTCCCCTTGGACGTTTAATAACCACCTATTGTAGTTGGAAAGGATGGGCGATTATTCTCATCCTTCTAAGGTCCCACTATTTCATGTTCTTTTGTAGGTACAGGTGCATAGCCTGCATTCTGGATTTATGTCAGAGCATGTGGCTGAGAAGATTGGCAATGAATTAGGGGAGTTTGTGGAGTCAGATCCTAAGAATTATGAGAAGCCGAAAAAGAAGTTCATGCGATTGAGGTATCGACATGATGTAAGGAGGACAATTCGTTAGTCAATACGATTAAGGGAGGATAATGGGGAGTGGTTTACTGTGGATTTAAGGTTCAAGGAGTTACCCTGTGTTTGTTTCCTATGTGCATATCTAGGGCATGCTGAGAAGTTTTACCAATTATTGCTTAACAAGAACCATGGTCCTCTTATCCGAAAACTTATGTCGTCTATCTGGTTTCCAATCACCTACCTCTCTTTCTTCAGGTACTACTTCTTATGCCTAGACCTATAGCTTGTAGGTTCAGATTTGAGAACCAATGGATGAGGGAACCTTCATGTCGGGAACTTATTATTGATTGTTGGAATCATAACGTGGAATTACCACTTTCGGATAAACTCCAGACATGCAGTCAATTGTTGTCGACCTAGGGTAAGGAACTTCAGAATGTGCATAAGACGGAGATGGATAATTGTTTGACGTCCATGGCAGTGTTGAGAGGGTCTAGGATTCAGACGGATATGGATAATTTTGCTGTTGCTAAAAATTGCTATTTTGAGTTATTGTTGTTGGATCGGAAAAGGAAAGCATGCATTATTTAGAGAAACGGTATATTTCAAAACTTTTAAGAAATCATTTTGTAGCGGAAGCAACATATCCAAATCAACATGTCAATCCATACATGATATGGTATAAGGATAATAAAACCATGAACAAGA
>JANITX010000010.1:33701501-33715327 GCA_027564395.1 Erythroxylum ulei | reverse complement strand
TCTGTTCACAAATAGGAGAAATGAGTTTGAGCATGGTGTCTGATTTGTATGGGCACACCATTGAACAAATTGTGAGTGAATTTTTGGGACGTTATGAGAATGAAGATGAACGAATGATGGCTAATTAGGGTTCTTGGAAATAACCCTTCAGGGTAATATGCACGCGTTCATGTTTTAGCAAGAGGTTGGGCTTCAAATTTCAGACCTAACATGAGTGGTATCAGAGCAAGCGTTGGACTCTGGAAACAAGTGGGGTCCAACAGATGTATGAGTCCGCAAGTGGGTTGGATTCTGAAAACGGGACCCAACATAGGTGATAGCAGAACAAGAGGGTTAGGTTCCGGAAACGGGATCCAACAAGAACATATCCCGAGGTTGATTACTGAGGATTAGAATGAATCGCTACTTCATCCTTATACTGCAGAAGAAGTAAAAGCTGAAGTGTTTTCTATGATGTCAAACAAGTCACTTGGGCTTAATGGTTTTAACTCGAGCTTCTATCAAAAATACTGGGATATCATAGGTGGTGAAGTAGCTCAGACTTGTATTGATTATCTTCATTTGGGCAATTTTCCCAGAGAGCTGAACGAAAACGGTGATTATGTTGATTCCAAAGAAATCTAAGCCTGAGGTAATGGGTGATCTCTGTCCTATTGCTTTATGTAATGTACTTTTGAAGATTATTACTAAAATGATGGCTAACAAATTGAAAAGCTTATTGCCTTAAGCTATTTTGGAATCTCAGAGTGCCTTTGTCGCAGGTAGAAGCATTCAGGATAATTGCATTATTGCATTTGAAATGATGCACTCGTTCTATCGCCAAACTAGGGGGAAGACATATTCTGTAGTTCTAAAGATCGATATCAGTAAGGCGTATGATCGTATGGAATGGACTTTTGTTGAGGAAATTATGGTAAAAAAGGGTTTTGCCCATGGTTTTGTGGATTTCATTATTTATTGTCTCTCAACAATCAACTACAAGATTCTTCAGAATGGGCTTAAAGTTGGACCAATGCTTCCTACGCGGGGCCTGAGACAAGGAGACCTCCTCTCTCCTTATATGTTTATAATCTGCACTGAGGGTTTATCAAGACTATTTGATCATTCACTTTCTGCGGGTAGAATACAGGGCTGTAAAGTTTCAAATGGAGGTCCTGTCTTATCTCATTTGTTCTTCGCGAATGATAGCCTTATTTTCTTTTAGGCTAATGCATAGGAAGCTAGTGAAGTTCAATGATGTCTACAGACTTATAAGAGAGCATCAGGACAACTTATTATTTTTGCGAAATCTTCCATAACGTTTAGTGAAAATACCCTAAATTTAACGAGGGAGTCTATTTGTGTAACTACCTTGGGCTACCTTCTCACATAGGGAGGAATAAGATGGAGGTATTTGATTTTATAAAGGACAAAGTGTAGAAAAGATTGAATGCCTGGAAGAGAATACCACTTTCTAAGGTGGGTAAAGTTGTGCTGTTGAAAACTGTGTTACAAACGATACCCATTTATGTGATGAGTTTGTTTCTTCTACCTAAAACTTTATGTGCTGAATTGGAACGTATAAGGACTCGGTTTTGGTGGGAAAAAGGTGTTAATCATGAGAAAAGAATTCCTTGGATGCCTTGGCAGAGATTGGCGAAGAATAAGATTTTTGGTGGCCTTGGTTTTAAAAGATCCATGAGTTTAATCTTACGCTTTTGGGAAAGCAGGGTTGGAAGTTGATGACTCAACCTGATTTGCTAGTATCTCGTGTTCTTCAAGCTCGTTATTTTACAGGTTCATCCTTCTTATCAGTAGATTTAGGAAGCAATCCGAGTTTTATCTTTCTTATCAGCATATTTAGGAAGCAATCCGAGTTATTTATGGCAAAGTATTTGGGAAACCCGTTCTTTGTTACAACAGGGTATGCATTGGAAGATTGGAGATGGTTCTCAAATTCTAATATGGGACTCACCGTAACTCAATGACATGGAGAATTCTTTTATTGTTTCTTCAAGGCCTCCTGATTTAAATGTTTTCTTGGTTGCGGATTTGTTGGAAGATGCTTCATGGAATCTTGATTTAATTCGCTCACTTTTCTCTAGCCATGATTGTAAACGGATTTTGGTAATACCATTGGGTAGACGATCAGTGAAAGATGATTGGTGTTGGAAATTTGAGAATAAAGGCCATTACACAGTGAAGAGTGCTTATAAATTCTTGTGTCCCTTTACAGATACAACTTTTCCAAGTTATTAGCAGGTATAGAGGCGGATATGGAGCTGTGTGGTTCCTCCAAAGGTGATCAGTTGTGTTTGGCATGTTCTAAATGGTATATTATCGTGCTTATCGGTGTTACGAAGTCGAATAGTTGATGTTCATGTGTGTTGCTCGATTTGTAATCAGTAAGAGGAGACATTACAGCATGTGTTCCTCGACCGCCCACTCACAAAGCAGGTCTGGTCAAGAGTTCTCCAGAACTGGTAGCATCCAGGAACAATTTCTTTGCTCGACTGGTTTGCGTCCTTCTTTCTACCTACAACAAAAGACCGGCAGTATACCATTTTGATGATAATTTGGGCAATTTGGCAGAGTAGAAATGGAGTTGTGTGGAATAATAAGTGGAGATTAGCCAATACCATTGTTTATTTCGCGCAAAGAACCTTGGAGGAGTGGCGGCTTGCTTATGCTTCTGGTATTGTTCCGGCAACACCAGCGACAAGAACGATGAGTTGGCAACCTCCAGATGTGGGTTGGCAGAAGGTTAATGTTGATGCCGCCACCGAAAGCAACTCCAATTTCATGGCTGCTACAGTCGTTGTACGTGATTCTAATTTGAGTTTTATAGCTGCAAAATCGTGGAGGTTTGCAGGCAGATTGAGTGCTAAAAGTGTAGAGGCAATAACTATCAGAGAAGTCTTTAGTTGGGTCAAGCTTCAGAATTGGGATAGAGTTATTATTGAATCGGACGCGAAGATTGTGGTTCAAGCAATTAATGATGGCTCTTGTGAAGACTCTTCCTCTTTTGGTTTGTTAGTTTGTGATTGCAAATCTCTATTAAATGAGATTAGAATAGCTAAATGTATTTTTGGCTTTAAATCAGGCAATTTTGCTGCCCATGTCTTAGCTACGGGCGCATTATTCACTTCTGGCCTTGGAGAGTGGTTTGAAATACTCCTTCCTTCTATTTGTTGAAGTTCTTGACTAATGAAAGTCCTACTATTTAACCTTTAAAAAAAAGTAATCAATTCTAATTTGGTTTCATATTTCCTTGATGGCTCTCTTTTTTCTTCCTTTAGCAAACCCAAAAGGGTCAAAGTCAAACACCATATTATTAAGCTACATTATCATTGTTGTCATCTAATGAGTGATGCTGTTAAATGACCGTTTTATCACAATAGTTTAAGCTGTTGTGTGAAGTCAATTTAATTGATTTTTTATATTCACTAATAGATGCTAACTTCATGTTGATTACTAACCATAAGCAGGCAACGGTCATGATCTAAAACACATCGCACTTTTCTGATTTAAAGATGGAATGACATTTGGACCATCTACTAACCGAAAGTTATGCATGGAATCTAGAATATATCTACTTTTATCTTTATCGATCTTGCCATTTCGTATTTAACAAACATTAATCGATTTTGTTCTGGAATTTGTCAAAGAGTAAGTCTCCTAGTTCCCATTAAGTTAATGTCCTCATCCATGGTCTGTAGATGTGGACACTTTTTTAGTGGCAGATTTCCATTATCTTTCCCTATCAACAGTATTAACGAAATTAAGGAATTGTGTGATAGAAGACTTTACAAACCATTAAAGTAACTTAAGCTTACAATTGTGAAGGATATTACTTAAATATTAAGACAATGGTAATGCGGTCCACCAGCAACTACTATAAAGTTGATTTAAAAGAGAAACGAAAAAAAGTGCAGTCACGCCAAATAGTCACACGTATTAAATCAGACAATAGGCTTCACAATTGGGCTACCTATGCCTGGAAGTGTTCCATCTAAATTTTTAGGCATTCAAAGTCCATCATCTTATCTATCGGATTAAACGGTGATGTTCTAGCCCACGGTGGCCGCTCTGTGACACTTTGACTTAGTCTTATAATTGCTAACAACCAGAAATTTTAATTTTCTTTGTCATTTACCTTTCCTGAGTTCTGCCTTTTGTCTTCGAGTGGATTTTAAATGCTGCCTATAACAGCATATCCATTTCATACCATGAAAAAGGTGAAATTCTCTCTTGTCTTATCGACACAATCCTCACACTTGCAACACAAGGAATCCCAGTCTCTCTTTTTAGATAAAATTCTGATTCCTAAGGAACAAAGCATCATTAAAGAAATCGAACAAAGCAGGAGACGCGATAGGGAATAATGTCACTTTCCTATCCAACTTTTGATACAGTTGCTGCACGTAGAACGCTTGATTCTATTACAATAATCGTATGTTTAACTTGTAAACGAACCAGAAGCTCACTTCGAGATGTGATTGATTCTATTACAATGATCGTATGTTCAACTTGTAAACGAACCAGAAGCTCACTTCCAGATGTGATCACATACTCAACATTTTTCTTGCTTGTGAAACTGAAACACGATTAGCCAGAAAATCTAAAATTTGTTTGTAAGTATCCAATTAGAATGAAGTAATCCATCAATTTGCCCCCATCACAATTTGGCTAATTGACTTACTCTATCAGCAAATAGGCCATGGATACGGGCACTCTCTTGATTCCTTTCGTGGCTTTACAGTAAAGGAGAAAAGAGATGGTTATTACCAGAGTTGCAATTCCAGTGAAAAAGAAGGCACTAAAAGATACTGCAGATAAGAGCATATAGACCCATTGATGTAATACAAAACAGGAATAGAACTCAAAAGCATCCATCAACATTCAACTATATAAGCTGATCTGTCCTCCACAAGAATAAGGAATCTAATGGCCTATCAGCAGTGGACATGATAAGTCACCACTTTCGTTTCCTGTTTTTTTTGACCCTCTGGAGCTTTTCTTCCATTGTCTATATATACACCCGTCATTCGCTAACTTGGTTCTAATATCTTACCTTTCACAAAGCCAAAGCCAAGACCCCAAATCGAAAACCATGAAGCATCATCATGGTGTCTCTAGCGATACTTCTCTCACCCACGAAACGAAGAGAGGTTTTGGAGAGAAGCTGAAGCAGGCATATGATGCAGCTACCATAGCCGTGGCTGAGAAGAGAAACGGTCTTTCTTTTTCCAAAGAAATCGAAAGACGAAATTGGAAAAATCGCCCAGAGGACCCCATCAGAACTCTCATGTTCTTGGGGTCTTGGAGCCTTACATAAAGCTTCTATCTTTACCAAAAATTTGAGAACTTTTATGTTGGATCAAAACTGATACGTCCGTTGGTTGATTCTCTGTCTAAAAACTTAATATGTGTATCAACCAGCTATATATAGGAGACTGGAAGTATGGAAATATAGAATGATACTGACAGTTTCAGTGGCAGATGTAAATAATCTCAGTGCATCTATTGAATGAAATAGCTTGGCCTTGTTTGACATTACTAATATTTCTGGTCTCTCTCACTTTCTTTTTTATCCTTCTGGTGACTTCGAACTCAGAAATGCATTGAGTGACTAAAGCAAGATGACTTTGATTACAGATCACTGGGTAGGTCACAATTTCTGCTTTTTAGTATGGTGAATTATTTATCAGCTTATTAAAATTATTTAAATTAAATTAGTCACTTGAATTAAATCCTAAATTTAAAAAAATGAGCTACTTCAAAATACGTAATAATATTATTACAATTTAAAAATATTAAATACAGTTATATAAGAAATAGTATGAAAAGACAAAAAATTGATATTTGTTTAAAAATTTACATATTTAAAATCATATAATATACCAAAAAATACCGAGTTGAAATTATAAATTGTTAAAATATAGGACTAAAATGAATAAAAAAACAAAATTTCACAGTTTCCTAAAAATCACAAAACCTTCAATCTCACCGTCGCCGTCCTTATCGCCTTGTAGTTCTTTCCATTTTTTTGTCATCTTCTCTTTTCGGTCGACCATTAGTCTTTTCTCCTTATATTATAAACTTAGTATTGAACCGTCTATTTCCTACTACATATCTAGTTTTATAAAATATTTTTTATTTATTGAATTTGTATATATGCTTTTTCTTCTCTAAACATATAATTGTCCTGCTTTTTCTTTTTATAATGCTAATCGAATTATGTTCTTAATGCACTTATAGGCAATGAAGAAATATACACTTGTGGTCATGACTTGGTTCACATATTTTACCGTGTCCATGAGCTTCACATTTATTTCTATATATACAATCTTGTATATAAGAGCAAATTGATAAACTAAATAAAACTAGGAGATTATGGAATCTAGGAAATTTTTGTTACACATGAATTATGTTTAATTAAAAGGCTTTTGGCACACTAATCTCCATACATAAAATAATATAATTCCTTTGATTCCATAAACCTTATCCAAGATATTATGTATGTTGATAAAGCGAGTCCTGGCTTTAATTGGAATAATATCTTATAGGCATTCCGGAATACTTCACAAGGAAATTTTATAGGATTTGACTGATATGTAATTTTCTTAGCACTTTGGAAATTTAATGATGCTTAGTTGAATTTTAGGACAAGTCTTAGATAATATAATAGGCTTCAACTATTTACTTAAACTTTATACTGATACTCTATACTTAACATAATTTTATTATTTGTTGCTGATAATTTAGTGCTATGATTCGCTTTTAGTTATAGATAATTTTACTCTATAACTTGAGACTTGATATATCTTTCGTGATTATGTAGAGGATTGGATTTTTTCTCTTTTTGATAGCTTTTGTTTATCTTTGCCATTTAATGGTTTACATTCATTTATTGGTTTATAATTAAGAGATGCATGTGATGTTTGTTTAGTTTATTGTACTTATTCATTTGCATTTTTTTTGTAGAAAATTATAGAAAAGTTCACATTCTCCTGATAATTCAATAACTTCAAGAAGATTCAACAATTAAGCTTGAGATCATACATGATTGGTTCTTGGTATAAAAAACTATGTGCTATATTTGTATTATGACAAACATTTAAAATACAGGAAAATCACTAAGTTAAATAAATATTTAGTTGCAATCAAAGGTGACGTAAAACCTTACGAAAAAGTTAGTTATGATGTTAAATGAAAAAAGAAAACTTCCTTAAAGTGTATAAGAATGAGAAAGAAAAAAAAAGAGGTAAAGATGTAACTATGAAATTGGTAATGGTAGTTCATTTTGCGTTAGTGAGGGATATCGATAATACTAAAGCTAATATTCCTATTTAAGAACAAGTGACTGGTACAACTAATACGAGGAAAAGAAGAAGATATATTCCTAACTTTTTTGCTCTATGAACAAGTCCTAAAAAATGAACTACCATAATGTGAAAATGATAACTACTAAATGGTTCTATGATATAGATTCATAATTTAAACTGCTTAATCTTTCTACTACTAGCTTATGGTGAAAGTCATTGCCTTTTATGGTCCAAGTTTTACAACTTTTTAATTGATGACTATGGAAGTAATCTTCTGAGTAACTTTGCTATTGACATAAAAATTTATTTAAGTAAAAGAAGAAAAACCTAAGCAACTTATAGGTATTTAATTATATAGATGGTTGGATAATTAGAAAACAAGTGTCCGTTATAATTTTTTTTATTCTTCTAACGATACATTGTTTTTAATTCAATTAATACATTAAGCCTTGGGAGAAACATTGATACTTTATTAGAGATTTTTGATGAAGTTGTCAATGAAATTGGGTTAAAAAATTTTATATACTTTATCATTGATAATAATGTTGCTTATAAAGCATTTAAGAAGATATTCCAAAATATGTATAATTCTTTCTGTTGAACTCCTTGTGTTGCACATTCTATTGCAATGATGCCGAAAATATACGAGATGGTAAGTACTTTTCCTATCAATGATAAAACTATGCAGAAAGCGAAAAAAAGCTACTAAGTTAATCTATAATCATGTATAGGTATTGAATTTGACGAAAAAAGAATTCATAAATGGTAAAAATTTGTTTCGTCCTTCTATTACAAGAATTATAACTAATTTCTTATCATTTAATGTTTTATTTAAATGAAGGAGCTGAGAAAAATGTTTATAAGTAATAAATAAGTTGCAAATGATATGATTCAAGATCTCTTTAGCTCATAAATGGAGGTATAAACAAATGTGTGTGGTGATTTTAAGATACTCATTACAATCTGTCAAAAAGAAAACTTAATCTACTTATACATTTCTTCCTTTGTGTTCCTTGTTTAAAAATAATCATGACTTTATTTTTTATGAGCTTACTTTTTTTTTCTTATAGTTGCTTGGTGAGACTAATTTAGAATTATTATTTTAGAATTACAAAGGTTTGCAATTTAGATTCTTATTTAACGTATAAGTGCAATTAAATGTGAAAAGAATTAGATCATATTAGAGTTTATCTATTAGATTACAATACAAGAGGTTGAATGATTCAGTATTCATGCGATACAACTTGAAGCTTCTGGAAATGTGTTATATTATCATTATTCATTTGAATATAATTTCTTATGCTTCTATAATAATTTAATAATATAATTGTATTTCTTTACTAGGACTCCTACGTAACGTATATGTCTACTAATCTAATTTACCTTAATCATATTGATCTCTTAGAGAATTAGATTTAAGAGGAACAAAATTTAATAAATGAGAGTAGTTTAGAAATGATATTGGATGAGAAAGAATTGACATATTATTTGGTGCATTAAGATTAAATAATGGTGGTGATGAAACTCTCCTTAATGATGGGAACTTTTTACTAAATGAAAGTTAGAGACAATATAATTTAAGTGAATATGTCATTTGTGCAATGAATTTTTTTTAGATTTTTTTCTTTTCTAATTTTGGTTTCCTTTGTTTTTTATGTATATGTAAAATTTTAAATTTGCAATATAAATATGAAACTAATAATTGTAAATATTTTTGTTTTTGGTTCAGTTTCACATTGCTTTATTTGTAGTTATTAACTCTTGTTGTTATAGTGCTTTTCTTATATGATGCTTATGATGTCACATATTGTTTGTTTTAATCTAAAATATATTTTGTCCTACTTATTTTAAATAATTTGGTATTAAGTTTAGATATTATAGTTTGAACAATTTTGTTCTTACTAATAAGATTAATTTAATGCATTGGCCTCACTTTGTAAATAACTTGTTCCTTGTTAATTAGAATATTTATTACAAATAAATATATCATCATTGCTTTTATTGATTAATATAACAAAATGATTTTGAATTGTTCATAGATCAAGTTTATATATCTCATTGTATTACATTATCTAGCATATTATTAAGGAAAAACTTGTCTAGTTGTAATATTACAGAAATACTACTTTATTTGTTTAACGATAATAATTTAAGACATGTAAATAAAGGATCTTTCAATTCATATTATTCATATACATAATTGTTAGGATTATAGTTTTCTTATTTTGAAGGACTAAATTAGTTATGATTTAGCATTTCTATAACATGTTTTATACTTGATTATATAATGTTTCCCCTTACATTTAGTTCATTGTCTTGTATATGTTGATTTTAAGGAAAGATCATGGATTTGGGTATAACTTTCTTCATAATTGTTTGATTGAAATGATTTTAGAGTCATTTAAAAGCTAACTCAAAGTATTACAATTTTGTAGAAGAATTGGAACAAAATCGGTGCCAAGTATCAAGTAAAAGCCAATGTCAAACTTATGATAAAACTGTACCTAAGAACTTTTGCAATAAAACTACTATCAGTCTAAAAGTGTAATAGGCGTTGATTCTTATAACAAGTACTTCTACAAAATTACAAGTTTAATTACCTTAGAAATCTTTTATGTAATCCTAAATTATAAATACACCTATCAAGGTTTGTGTGAGGACTTTGGAGGCTGATGACAACCTCCTTTTGATTAATCTTTTAGTTTTAGGGTTTCTTTGCATTAAAGAAGAATTTAGAGTAATATTGCAGGAGATTGTGACAACTCTTCTAGTCCTTTCTTTCTTTTATGTTAAGATTTTTTTTATTTTAGTTTTGTTTTCATTATAGTTTAGTATTTAAAGTCTTAGTTAGAATGGGGATGTTGTTTAGAATGAATCTTTTGATTACTAATACATGATTCGTTGTCTTCGTTCTTTATTGTTGAGTTTATGCTTAATCAATAAAATTTCGATCTTAGGAATTATATGAAAGATTGAAAGGAGAAGTATGATCCATGCACTAGGAGAATAAATACTTTAACGTTAGAGAATGAAAGTATCTTAGACCATTGTAATAACCAAATAGATTAATAATACTTGATAAGTTTAATTAGGTTGAATTATGCATCAAGGGGTGATAGTTACGTAATTGGACATACCTATGTGCATTAAGAGAGGACATAAACACTTTAGGTTAATTGTTATTTCAACTTAGATAATCAGTCTTACATAATAATTAGAATTCTACATAAGTGAACTTTAAAATCCTAGCATTTTAATATGTTGATCTTTTCTTGTTAGTTTATTATCTTTTTAAAATAATTTATTAATTTAAGTTCTTTTCTTAAATTCTTGTTTTCTTTAATTTTATCGTTTAATTAAGATTAGCAAAGATGGTAGTAAAGTTCTTGAGAAATCGATACTCTAGAGTACTTTAGTTTTAGTTACTTGTTATAGTTAACTCTATATGCTTGCAGAATTATTTGATTAATAACTTGTGAGGTGCCAACTTGAATTTTATTTTCTTTATCATGTGAATGAAAGTCATACTATAGTAAAAAAATTAATAATGTACTTTAGAAAGAAAAACTAAGGGAATAAAAATAATAACTCTATAATAAGGATACTAAAAATGGTAATTATATAACAAAGCGATTATTTTATAATAAGAATTAATCTTAATTATATATAATTTAAAATTTATTTTGTAATTTGAAAAATTATTCAATATTGTTAGTACTATATCATATTAAATTAAAATTAAAATGAACTCTCATACTATATTTATAATATGTGATAGTAAGTGGTTGTTTGGTTCTCTTTTTTTTATTTAGTTTTTTGTTGACGTTTCTTAAAAAAAAAAAAGAAATAGATGCTTGCAAGTCGAGACTTGTTTCCAATTTTCATTTTTAAAAATAAGAAAATGGCAGTAAGTTTATGAAAATTAAAATCACGTTTTCGTATGTTTTTAAGACAAGATTTTTTGTTCAAAAAAACAACATTACATTTGGTTCCTCTACGCCATCTTCTGTGTTTTCAACGTATCCTACGTCTTTTGTCTCTAGATATACCCTTTTCCTATTTGTTTTCATATTTGTTGATTCATTTGCTTTTAAGTTATTCCTATTACTTACCTTCCAAGATTTCTCTGCAAATAGAAATCAAGGAAAAAACCTACATTTAAGGAAAAAACCTACCACCTTCACTGCCTTCTCTTCTGATCATCTTTATCTCCTAAAACAACCATTTAACCAAATCCTTTAAAGAATCTCACAGTTATTGAAGCGTAATTGAAAATTTTTTAACCATAACATAATTGAAAATAAATTGGTAATTCATCAACTTCTCTATTATTGTTGTTTTCTTTCACTTCTCTTGTGTGCAATAAGTTACTTTTGATTTAGACTTTCATTCTTGTTCATGGGGTTATTTAAGTGGTGAAGATGTAAAGAAACACCTCCCCCTCCTCATCCCCAGTTTTATGGGCCTTATGTAATTTCTTTACAAATTCCTTCATCTCCTTGTTGTTAGTGGAGTCCAACTCTCATAAGGCCTCTCTTGTGCATTCTCCATCATTAAATATATTCGCTATAACCAAGACTTTGTCACTTCCAAGTCCACTTCTCCTCATCTTTGGCTCAGTTTTGATGGTTTGATCCTTACAAGCTTGTGTCTTTTGTTCATGATTCTAACTACTAGTTTTGGTGGTGGTGGTTATAGTGATGAAGATGATGATGGTGATGCAAGTTCTAGTTCAACAACTTCTCAGTGGCGCGTTAGGAAATGATCGCGTTCTCACTATTGGTTCTGATTATGTTCTTACTTAGGTTAATTTTATGATTTGTTCATGTCCATTCAATCATTAAACATCTGAGCTTTGGTCATCTTCTTTCTTCAATCCCCACCCAACTGCATGTTCATCAAGCAATGTCTTAACTTTAGAAAATGCATCTTCACTAAAAGAAATGCCTCGAAAATTGGCATTCCTAGTCTTTTGAACCCACTTGTTCTTAGGCTCAAACCTCTCAACCTTTTAAAGACCTTCGTGTGCTACAAAATTTTCAAATTTCCAACATATATTAGCTTCACACCACTGCCTCTGCTTACTTCCCTTTGGAAGAAATGTATCCACAATGTCATAAGGTATCCATAGGTAATTACAAGCCAACCTTAATCTACACACCAAATTGTTTGATGTTAAATCTGCATCTTCATCTACTAACAGAAATATTGTTAGGCCTAAACTCCTAAGTGGTTTCAAAAGCATGGTTTGAACCAATGACATAGATAAGGAAGAGCAAGATGAAGAAGATGATTCGAAAGAGTAAAGATTCGAGTTTGTACTAGGAATACGAGGAAGTGTCTCTTTGGGTATGTAATGAAGCAACATGTGACAATTTATGACCAGTGCTTCATTGCTTTCTGCATACACCAAATGTTGCACTTAAAGCTGTTCAATTAGGGACGAGAATCCATCTATGCAGCTCAAAGTAACTACTCTAAATTCCATCGTAACATATCGTAACCTAGCAAAGTTGATCAACTTGGAGCCCAGTTCTTCGTAGGAAAGATCAATGATGGGTGGAATATAGCAAAATTTTCTCCCATTCTCCTTATCTTCTGGGGTCCGCCAATTTTCTTTATGAATTATGAAGGCTCAACTTCAATTTAGACTTGAGTATACATGTAATCACAATAAGCAGTAAAGTTCACCTAGTATTGGGAACAACTAATAAACATATACTCACCTTAGAGATGTATATGACTTACATGTTAGTTGGCACCATAAAGTTGCATTTGGTTTGATTATTTTGAAATATTACATGTTCATGACTTCTTTCTTTAATATGTGTTCTATAGCAAGTGATTACACCATATAGGCTTGGTGGCATCTAGTATATAAACGATGTAGTTTTGTAAATTTTAATAAAAATTTTACCTAGTTCGGATGTGTTTTCAACTTTATGTAATTTTTAGGAATCATAGTTCGTAGTAGAAACATGAAGATCTAGATAAGTTTTAAGCATAATTGTGGATATTATTATAGAGATTGATTGACTTTCATTTTAATTTCTCACCTCAACTCTTCTCTTATTAATTTGATACTTCTATATTAAGCACTATTCCATAGTATGAACATTTTCAATTTGTGCCTTATATAAATGTTTGAATTAATGTTAAATCTATATTTTGTATGAATATTTTAAGTCTATATTTTGTACGAACATTTTGTTTATATTTGAACCTGAAAAACTAAAGGGGGTTAATTATTTCACAAACTATCCATAAATTTCTTTGGCACCAACAAAATAAAACCAAGCAAAAACGAAATAATAAAAACATCAGAAATTTGGTAATGTAGTTCGACACACCTTGCCTACGTCTGCGAGGCTCTCACCCAGCTTAATAACTTTCACTAAAGTATAATAGAATTACCTAAGGCTTTACTGAGCTGACACCACTAAACCCTTGACACTATCCCTCAATCTCACTTCCCGTGAAAGAATTTCACACCCAATAGTACGACCGCCTCGTACTAAC
>JANITX010000010.1:33647809-33665317 GCA_027564395.1 Erythroxylum ulei | reverse complement strand
AACATCCAATTTCAAAACAAAAATAATCTCCTATACGCAATCTCCAATTAAAGCACATCTTCAAGAATTATGGTAATTCCCATGTCCAATAAAAATGCCAAAAATAAAGATAGGATATATTTAACATAAATCCTAACAATCTCCCCCTTTTTTGGCATTTTTGTCACAAACATGAAACTCCCCCTAAATAACATAATTGGACATATAAATCAAATTCACAATCCACATGAGATGAAAAGAGAACTCCCCCTTAATCAAATATCAAGCTCCAAAGAATATCAAGTTTATCCAATCATCCAAATTTCTCCCTCTTGGGACAAAAAGGTGCCAAAAAGTAAGACATACAGTCACATATATACCTTGAGATCTCCCCCTGAATGGAACATTCACCATAAACAACCTGATGTCTCCCTCTTGAGACAAAACAGTATCAAAATGCATAATCATAATAATCAACTATAGATGCAGCGGAAGAATCATAAGCACGCCAATATGACAATTTACCACCGTTCAAAACACTGAGAGATATGCTCGAAAGAGAGAGAGATACCTGAGAGAGATCCATACTGATGAGAGAGCTGAAGAGTCTTCGATAGAGCCAAATAGAAGTTACTAAGCAAACTACTAAAAGATGAGACATTAATAGCAACATAAAACTAAAAAACAAAAATTTTTTGGCATTTTTTTGTTTTTTTTAACATAAAAAATACTTCAAAAATGTAAAGCATACTGTCCCTGTGCCCCTCAAAGAATCTCAAACCTGGACTTACTCTTTGGCTCGAATGAAGAAGTGTCATACAAGTAGCCTTCAAGTCCTCGGTAATCAATCATTTTTCTTTTTCTTGTTTTTCTTCTTTCGCTCACATCTCCAATAACATTTTCTGCTGGACGATTTCTTCGAATTCAAGATGAAGAACCTCGGTTCAAATCAGCTTTCGTTGTTTTAGTTGGTTCATCATCCGAAGTAACTGAAAGTTCTTCAGTTTCTGTAGTTACTTCCTCAGCAGTAATTAACTGTAAACCACTTTCTGCAGCTGCTCCATCTGTAGTAACTAGCTGTAAGTCACTTTCTGCAGTCACTAACTTCAAATCTGGGTTTTTTCTTGTTTTTCCTTCACTACGTTTTTGTGTTTTTACTTGACCCTTTCTAATCCAAGCTTGCTTCGATACCATGGGATGTTGCTGAAAATTTAATGGAGAGTGTCTAGATTTTCGGTTTTGACCCCTTTGAAGCATCATTTGTAGTAATTGATAACATCTTGGCCTTATATGTCCAATGACTTCACAAAAATGACATATGGGTATAAATCTTCGATTCTTTCTCGTGTTTCTTCCTTTCGGACAGATTTGAATATGTCATCTTTTTTCTCATTCACTTTAGAGCACTCATCCTTATAGCCAATGCCTTGAAGATCCCCTTTAACTTTACCAATTTCCAACAACTTTCTAGTTTTTCGGTACCTCCATTTAACATTCTCAATCCCTTTTCGGTATTTACTAATTTCATTCTCGCGTCACCAAGTTCATCTGAAGTCAATTTCAGCTTCTTTTCTAATTCTTATATGGTATTTTTCAGACGAAGATTCTCATCTTTCAAACTCTCATTCTTTTTGTGCATTTTCATCCATTTCTCATACAAAGCCTTGTAATTCTCATAGATATCCCCAACTTTATCATCAATGCCACTTCTGTCACTGTCATAGTCTAATGTTGAATCCCGAGCTGAACTGATTTCGAAATTTTCAAATTTTCTCCCTGTTCTGCTATCAGTTACTTTCTTCTCAGTTGCTGCTAAACAAGTAACTAGACTTTTGTTGTGTAATGCAACCAATGTAGCATTATTTGCTAATTCCTCTTCACTACCAAAATCACTTTCAGAATCATTTTCACTCCAGGTGGTGGTGAAGGACTTTCCTCTTTGTTTCTTCAATGTATTAGCACACTCGGATTGAATGTGACCAAACCCCTGACATTCATGACACTGAATCCTTCTTGCTTTTCGTTCGCCTTTTTATGCTTTGATTTGTTGTCTTGGGTTGTTATTATATGAACTCCCACCGTATTGTCTAGAATCAGATCTGTCTTTCTTTATTCGTTTCAGCCATTTATCGAAATTTCGAGTGAGCAAAATCATGTCTTCATTCTCTTCGATCTCATCTTCCACATTATTCACATTCTTTCCGGCTTCCACCTGTAGTGCCAATCCTTTGCTTCTTTCTTGCTTACTTCTTAAGAGATTCATCTCAAAATTTGTGAGAATGACGATAACCTTTTCCAATGACAAATTATTAATATCATGAGCCTCCTCTATTACTGCAATTTTTGGAATAAATCTCGGTGGCAACGATATCAGCATTTTCTTGACCAATTTCACATTGGAGTACTTCTTTCCCAATTGATGAGCTTGATTATCAATATCTCTCAATTTTTCATGAAATTCTCCGATAGTCTCATGCTCATCCATCTTCAGCTCTTCAAACCGCACAACTAGCATTTGTAGTTTCGAAGATATCACATATTTTGATGCTTTATGAATGGTTTGCAAAACATCTAAGACTTCTTTTGCTGTTTCACACGCTGAAATCATGGAGAAGCGTCCTTCATCAACGACACTGAATATCGCGTGCATCGCTTGTGAATTCCTCAGTGCACTTTCTTCTTCTTGTCTAGTCCATTTAGATGGATCTTTCTGAATTGTCTCTCCTTTATCATCAGCAATCATTGGATGAGTCCAACTGTGTACTACCGAAAGCCAGGCTCTTGTCCATTGAGCTTGAATGAAGAATTTCATCCAAGATTTCCATGATGGATAATTCGATCCATCCAATAGTGGATGTCTGGTGATTGATGCACCCTCTCTCGTAGCTATATCTGCGAATCTCAGATCTGCACCAACTTACTACCAAGTTCTGAATCGATGACCCTCTCTGATACCAATTGAAATAACTAAGTTGTTAATAAATTCGCAGACTATCCACAAATTAATTTTGTCCCACAAGTAAATCAAAAATCACAAATGCAGAATAATGAAGACATCGACGTTTGGTAACGCAGTTTGACACACTTTGTCTACGTCCGCAGGGCCCTCACCCAGATTGATCACTTTCACTGTAGTTCGCAAAAATTACACAAGATTGATCTAACCCCATACCACTCAATCTATGTAACTGATCCACAACTTAACTACCCGTGAAAGATTTTCACGTCCAATAACACAACCGACTCGTGTTAACCTCGTTAGAGGATTTTCCTAACAATTCTTACTAAAAAACAATAACAAATAAGCCAAAGAATAACAATTTTTCTGATCTGAAATTGTTCAACAGTATAACCAAGTTGTTGCACCAAAAAGATCACACAACGGTCAACAATAATCCTCTTTTGTGCCGCAACTAACAGACAACTTCAAGGACCCAGAAAAATCAGCATCTTCACAAAATACATAGACTGCTTGTTAGGGATAAAACCATTGAAAAACAACTGCTCAAGGACCCATGCAATTAGCTCAAATAGAGGATAAAAGCAGAAACAGAACACCAGCCAAAAGTCACCCAAGAATCAAAATTCTGTTGTATGTTCAAGAGCTCATATGCGCAACCACAAACTCTCAACTTCAGTTTCACGTAAGGTGCACACTCTCAATCAAGCACGCACTATCACTAGGTTTTTCTTCAAAGATTCCTTTTCAAACAAGGGCAATATAAGATATGATGTGTTTTCCCCGAAAATTTTGCTTATATGATATACATCTCCAAGTCCAATTCCACGCAACATCCAATACCCAAATTGCAAAGTTAACAACCCAATTCCAAAAAAAATCTCCAACACGCAATTTTTACTTTAAAACAAATCTTTAAGATTTATGGTAATTTCCATGTCCAATAAAAATGCCAAAAATAAAGATAGGATATATTTAGCATAAATCCTAACAATATGTTCATGGAATAATAAAAAAGTATATACTACTAATGGAGAAGATAATCCTTTAAGAATATGAATGATCATCTACATACCTATATGACCCAAAAAAACATATATTGTTAAATCAATTTAAGGAGATAAGAAGGATTAGGAGATTCCAAGAAAATTAAGAAGAATCGTTCTTTAGATCAAGTCATAGGTGATATTTAAAAAGGTAATTACTATATCTCAATTTAGAGGTTTATCTCATGTTCCTTTTATTTCTCAAATTTAGCTTAAGATTATAGAAAAAGCCTCGAGTAATGAGAGTTGGGTTCTTTTTATAACTAAAGAGTTAAAATTAGTTTGAAAGAAGTAATGTTCAAACTTTAAATCAAAAGGCCTTCAAATTATAAGAACCAAATGGTTGTTTATAAGCAATCTAGATGAATCGAGTACAGTTAAGAAAATAAAACTAAATTAGTGGTTGAAAGGTAAAATTAAGGGGGAGATATAGATTTTGAGAAAAATGATAGCTGGATTAGAAGTCATTAAGATTATTGTTGGCATTTGCATCTTATATGAATTTTAATTAGTTTCAAATTGATGCTAAAAGTGCAGTCTTAATTAGTTTTATTTAAGAAGAATTTGATATTGATCAACTTTCCAGTTTGAAATTTAATTATAGACCTTACTATAATTATGAACTTTCTAAAGTTTTATATAGTTTGAAACAAGATCCTAACTTGTTATGGTAGGTTAAAACCATTTCTTTGAAAAATAGTCTTACACCAGACAATGATGATGTAACATTTTTCATTAAAAGAATACATAAGACATTCTAATTATTCAAATTCATATTAATGATATCGTCTTTGTATAAATAATGAAATATTATATAAGGATATATTTTTTTCAAGTGCATGATGGAGGAAGAGATCAACTTCTTTCTTAGACTTCAAATCAAGAAAATAAAGGAGGAAATCTTCATCACCCAAGTTAAGTACATTAAAGAACTATTCAAAGTCTTTAAAGAGGGTTACGTCAAGCCATTAGGGACATTCACAAGTGTCACAATAAAGTTGAATAAAAATGAAGAGGGTAAGTTGGTTGATGTAAAACTTTATCAAGATATGATTGATTGTCTGCTTTATCTTATACGAGCAAACCCATACTATATTTAACATATGCTTATTTGCTAGATTTCAATAAAGTCTTAAGAGTCTCATCTTTTAGTCATTAAGCATATACTTAGATATTTATATTGTACTATATCATTAAGACTTTGGTATCCTAAGCATACATTCTTTTATTTGGTTAGCTATTTTGACATAGATTATGCTGATAGTCTTTTAAATAGAAAAAGAACATTCATATTAATCAATTCTTAAGGAATGAATAAGTCTCATTGTTTACTAAGAAGTAAAATTCTATTGCCTTATCAACCTTTAAAATAAAATCTATAAGTAGTAATCATTATGCACAAATTAGATGGCTTAGGCAACAACCTAGAGATTGTGGAATAATAGTGCTATTTTTATGACAAAGAATCTTATATAACATTAGAAAGCAAAGAACATAGAGAGAAAATACCATTTCATTAGAGATCATATAGGGGATATTGAGCTTGAATTTGGTGATACATAACACTAATTGGTTAATGTATTCACTAAACTAATAAATGAGAATAAATTTTCTATAATTAAGAAAGAATTGAGTATGATTAATGGTAATTCAATTTGATTAAATGATTCTTTAATCAAATTGAATCATTAACATTGATATATAAACTTCCAATAACTTAAAATAAATCTTCCATAAAGTTATAAATAAACACTCTACCCCACTTTTGCCGCCACTTCCTAAGATCTTGCTCATAAACCTAAACTTAAAGCTCTTATACCGAAAGGTCTTCTATATCCCAAGCCTAGGTTCATATATTGGTCTTGTGACAAAACAACACCCAGTAGTGAAACCTAAACTTTTGGGCCCATAACTGAGTTGAGGCTAGCTACCTTTTTATGATATTTTTATAAATACCATATATAACCAAAACTACTAATAAAGCATCTTCCTCGTAACCTTAATAATCAAATTTTCATAATTAAAACCTAAAGTAACACTCCCTATCTAAAATGAAAGTCATTTTGAGGGATTTTAATTATTCAAAATAAGTATTGTTTGTGACTTTTCATGTATATTTATAATTTTACTTCTAAAATTATCCTTTAATTTCTCTCATATCTTGATTACACAGATTACATTTGCAAAGGTATATCAAAGCATCATTGTTGAGTAGTACCATTAATAAGGGTATATCAAACATTTCATTAACTTTCTTAATAAATGTGCTTCCCTCTAAAACGACTTTCATTTTAGATAAGAGGGGGTACACATTAAGGTAAATTTTAAAAGTCTACTAGAAACAAATAAATTAGCTATTTATGAAACATTAGGACCATTCTAAGAAAAAGTGCAAATCAATCCACTTTTATGTTCCTGAGCTCTTCACATAAAATATCCAAAGTTGGGTAGTATATCACCAAATAGGAAAAATATAAAAGAAATAGATAGAATAAATCATCTCCATTAACCATTATTATATGCATGAAAAGCCACGATACCATGCCTGAATGGAACTACTAGCCTCTTTGAAATGCGTGACAAGGAAAGAAATTATGCCAATGCAATATTTTAAAATAATCACGTATAGTGCCAACTAATATACATGTTATACTTGTCTAATGTGAGCACTAACTAATTCAACCCGACTAATGGAATGGTACTTGCCCATTTGGATACTAGCTAATTCGTCCTTGACAACGGAATGGTGCCTACCCTATTCTAGTGCTAGTTAATTTGCCCTAATTGACATATTGATACTCAACTAATTTGGCGTTGACTAATTGTAACTGTGACCACTCTTACCTACTCAGTTCATCTTAGTAAAGTAGGAAATTAAAGAATGAAAATGAACTGTGGAGATGGGATCGGGCAGGCAAAGATGAATTGTATACTTAATACCGCGCGATAGATAAACTGATGATGTTGACAAGCTATGGAAATGACTTTTCTCCCTTAGTTTTGAAACTTTTAAATCTTCGAATACAAAGCTGGTGGATTCTTTCCCGCAGGATTGCTAGTTGTTATCTCCACTTGTCCTAATGTTACTTACAACTTAAACCTATAAAGAAAGAAAACCAGTATAGAAGTTGTATGTTTAGATCTGTGTGCTCGTTCCATGAATTCCTCGACAAATTTTTATAGTTTGAACATAAAGTAAAGATGATTATTATTAGTAAAACATTAGGCTATAAAGTTACTGGTATACTTCAGTAATATAATAATACTAGTCGTCTTCCCCTACTTCATATGAGTGTTTATTTAATTTTTTTCATTATTCAATACCATATTACGCAATTAGTGCCACCAACTTAGGAGATGTTACACCGTCCACATGGTGTTATTATATATCCTTTCTAAGTTGATAGTGCAACTTTTGGAGATGTGTCTCATATTGATAGCCAGGCATCACATGAATATCATCTCGTGTGTGTGTGTGTGTGTTAATAAATTATTAATTATAGGTAATAAAATTAAATTTGATGTTGTATTAATCTAAATTTGAGGTGTTATAAAAGTATTAAAATAAAAATCTTTGTCGATACAATATTATGTCAAGATGATGAACACGAGGAGTGGTGCCAATAACAAAGCTTTTAACAAATTTCTAGTGTAGATTTACATTAAAAAAGAAGAAAATTTTTGAATTTTATATTGAAACTTATGATTATCAAAAATTTTAAAAAGAAAAATTGTAAGGTCCCACTTAAAAAATAGATATTATAATCTCATATAAAAAAAGAGAAAAAAAGAGTTTTTATGGAAAAGAATATTAATTAATTTTTTAACCTGTAATTCATTTAATCTTAAATTGAAGTTAAAACATTACAACTCATATGAATAAATACTTTTAATTATTTAAAATTTTAGTAAAAAAATGTATTAATGTCATAAATTAAACACTGTACTGCCATCTAAACTAAACCATAGCCCTTCCACCTATATTCTATACCTTTCCCAGTCTAGAGTGGACTCGCATGCAAATAGAATACTAGAGGCTATTGAATAGTTTACTTCATCAAGGTTTTGCTAGAGCCAGCACCACATGGTTATCTTGATTTGGTTTTTTGTCAAGTCGCCAATCTCGGATTAAACCGTTGGCTTATCGGTATCAGCAGTTGCCATAGATTATTGAGCTCTGCTAACATTCTACGAGTACTCCTCCACTGATTATTTGAACAGGGCTGAGGAACCATAATGCTGATTATTACCAACGTAAATTTAAAATTACTTCTTTGTTTAATAGAATTAATAAATCTCCCTAGAATGTTGACTTATCAGAATTAGTCTTGATTTATTTACAAATTTTAAATTAAATAGAATTTATAATTCACTTTGATTTTAATTAATACTAAATTAAATTAAATCATAACTCAGTTTGATTTTTAACAATATTAATTAAATTAATTTTAATTGAAATACTATTTTTCTTATTATTAATAAATTTCAAACCCTAAATCCTAAAAATCTACTAAACCCTAAACTCTAGATCCTAAAAATCTAAAACTTAAAACCCTAAAATTTTAATTAATATTAATATTAATTAAAGTACCATGGTTCTTACTATTAATGAATTCTAGATCCTAAATCATTAATCCTAAACTTAAACAACCGGAAAAATAAAAGCACTGATGCTTATGGAAGTTCTCTTCTGTCTTGCTATGTTGAGACCCTCTTTCTCTTGTTTTTAGATAACAAGCGCTTTCTTCATCTTCACACCTAAAGCCTAGTTATACTGCTTTTCTTTGCATAACCTAGTTTCTTCTTTATAATATGGCTGCAAAATCTGAAGAGGATAAACTGGTGCATGAGATATATCATCGCCTGATTGTTGAAGAGGATGAAGGTATATCGGAATACAATGATGACCCAGCCAATGGAGAACAGGGACCACCAGGAACTGAATGGCAACACTATGTCATCGGGAGATTGGTAACAGAGAAGATAATCAATTTTTCGATCTTTAAACAGATTATGGCAAGTGTATGATGTCCTGTTAAAGGGATACTGATCAAAGAACTTGGGAATAATGTCTTCATTTTCCAGTTCTTCCATCACTTTGACGTGGAAAGAGTGCTACGGGATGGTCCATGGAATTATCAGCAACTTCCCCTTCTGTTACATCGATTACAACCTAATGAGAACCCTCGACAAATCGAGCTGGTAACATTAGAATTATGGGTTCAAATTCATAATATTCCTAATGGCTTTATGTCTGAAAGAATCGCAATGGATGTTGGAAATTATATTAGAGAATACATGGAATCCGACCCACGAAACTTCTTACACATATGGCAAGACTTCGTGATAATTCGGGTGACAATTGATATCCGGAAGCCCCTTAAACGGAAAATTTTTGTGAAGAGGCCACAAGGGGAAAAACTGTGTTTAGATTTTAAATATGAAGAATGAATACGTTTTGCTATTTCTGTGGCATTGTTGGCCACACTGATCATTTTTGTCATCTTCTGTATGAACACCCACGAATCCCTCAAGAAAAATCTGCTTATGGACCATGGTTGAAAGCGGACCCGAGGAGAACAAACCAGGTCGGAGCTAGATGGCTAAGGTCAGAAAATGATATTACGACAGACCTCAAAGACAATTCCACAGATGCTCCGACTATATCTGAACAAAATCCGGTGAGATCTAATGACATAGGAAAGCCCAATAGTGACGTCGAAATTCAGGGACTAATGGGGAATGGATTGACTGAGATTCAGGACTACCGAGTATGCTACTGGACTACTTTCAACAACTCTTCACCTCTACACGTGGAGATACAAGCCCGATTTTAAACAATGTGGAATGTAAGGTGAGTGCACTCACCTGCAAAATGACTTCTTAGTGGCTCCATATACTGAAGGGGAAATGCGACAAGCGTTATTCTCAATGCATCGCGACAAGTCGCTGGGGCCAGATGGCTTCAACCTAAGATTCTTTCAGAGTTATTGGGATATAGTTGGGAAAGATGTTAGTCAAGAATGCCTTAGAAACTTGAATGGAGATGATCCTATATCAGGGATGAATAGAACCAACATCATACTTATCCTGAAGAAAAAATCACTAGAAGTAATAGTTGATTTACAACCTATAACTTTGAGCAACGTCACCGATCGTATTGTCTACAAAGTACTCACCAACAGATTAAAGACAGTCTTACCTCATATTATTTCAAAAATGCAGAGTGTGTTTATTCCTAATTGGCTAATTACCGATAACATTATTGTGGCGTATGAGATGTTTCGTTCTATCAACAAGAAAACTCACGGAAAGGTGGGTTCTCTCGCACTTAAAACTGACATGAGTAAGGCTTATGATAGAATAGAATGAGAGTATTTGTGGTTAATCATGCTGAAGAAGGGATTTCATGAAGCCTGGGTATCAAAAGTTATGAAAATAGTTACATCGGTCTCCTATTATTTTGTTCATGGTAACGAAGAATACGGGCCCTTGATCTCTAATAGAGGATTGTGACAAAGAGACCCGCCGTCCCCTTATTTGTTCATCATCTGTACGGAAGGTTTATCTGCGAGTTTACACAAATCACAAGCACAAGGTCACATCCATGGGATTGTAATCGTAAGAGGTGCTACTCCAGTGTCTCATCTGTTTTTTGCAGATGATGCTATATTCTTTGCTAGAGCTACAGAGGAGGAGGCGATACAACTAAAAACTATCCTGCAAAAATATGAGAATGTGTCGGGCCAACAAATTAATCTCCTCAAATTAGGTATAACTTTTACTCCTAATACTATACCTACAATGAAGAATTTGATATGCCAAATATTGGGGGTTGCGGAGATTGCAAGACATACTAATTATTTGGGTATGCCGTCTGTCATTGGAAGGGGTAAACGACATGTCTTCCATTATGTGGTAGAGAAGCTTAAAAAGAGGTTACAAGGATGGAAAGCTAAGGTGCTATCCAAAGTCGAGAAAGATATACTGCTGAGGACTGTTGCACAGGCTATGCCCAATTATCTTATGTCCCTTTTTCTATTACCACTGGACATATGTAAAGAGTTGGAGAACTTGATGAATGGGTTCTTCTGGCATAATGGTCGAAGAGAAAACAAAGGTTTACGATGGTTATGATGGAAGAGACTCGCCATACCAAAAATTTATTGAGGTTTGGGTTATAGAGATTTGAGGCAATTTAATCTTGCTCTTTTGGCAAAACAAGGATTGCAGTTACTCAAATACTCGAACTCGATAGCAGCACAAAATCTCAAAGCCAGGTGCTTCCATAAGACAGGTTTCTTTTCAGCAGAGTTGGGTAATAACCAAGCCAAATCCGGAGAAGTATATATCAGGCCAAATCAATTCTGTTTCAGGGCTGTCGAAGAAGGGTCGGTAATGGACAAGATATCTATATTTGATGAGACCCCTGGTTAATAGATGATGGGGATCCATTTATACAGTCAGATTACAAGGAGCAAGTTAAGTACGTGGCTGAGCTCATTAGGGATCATCGGTGGAATGAAGAAAAAATCAGACACGTCTTCAATCAACGAGACGCAGAGTTGACTCTTAACAATTAGGGTAAGTATAAAGTTAAAGAAGGATATAGGCTGGGTAAAGAAGGCGTGAATCTAGATTTCAGAGAAACAGGCTTTCTATGGGAGAAGATTTGGCAGCTACATATTCCAGGTAAAATCAAATTATTTATCTGGCGTCTTTTGCGAAAGGCATTTCCATGTAGAGCAAATTTAAAAAAACGACACATTGACATAATTGACATTTGCCTTATATGCACTTGAGAAACATAGAATGAACAACATATTTTTCTTCATTTTGATTTTGCTATTTCTGTTTGGCGTTTCTTCTTTGTGGACTGGAATTTGGCTCCTACTGTAACATTACACCATTGGCTTGCTTCTATTATGTCTGATTGTACGAAGGCACAGAAGGAGGAGACTTGCATGATTTTATGGAGTTTATGGACCCACCGCAATGAAGTTGTATGGCACAAAAAAACTCAAGAACCATCTTTTATTTTTCGAAGAGCCACCACAACATTATTAGAATGGACGACTGCTCAAAACAGGAAACACAGTACATCCGCAAAGATTCAACACCCTCCATCCAAATGGCAAGCTCCACAACCGAATCAGTTCAAGTGTAATATAGACGTGGCACTTTTACCTTCTGGTTTTTATGGATTAGGAATGGTGATCCGAATTGCAAGGGGTTTAACTGTGCGGGAAAGTTAATGATTTTACCAGGGTGGAGGGATCCTCAAATTGGTGAAGCACCATGTTTTCGAGAAGCCCTAAGCTGGATCAAAAGCCTTTCTTTTGATCCTATTTGTGTGGAAACGGACTATCAAATAATTACGCAATTCTTGACATCCACACAATATTTTCCTTCTTATTTTTCGATGATTATTGAGGATTGTAAAGTTCTTCTTAACAAGCATCAGTTTATTTTCACTGCTTTTGTTAAGAGACCAGTGAATCAGGTTGCTTATAAGATAGCTAGAGCGGCCAATTCTATGTCTGATTTTGAATGGAGGGTATGCCCTCCATATTTTCTGTATGACTTTTTATTTTTGGATATGAATAATATGCGCTGAGCGCACACGGCAACGTTTCAAAAAAAATCATAAACTTAAACCCTAAGAAGTCTTAAAAAGTAAGAACCTTAAACAGATAGTTTTGTCATAGTAAGAAGTTAGTAACTTTTGTTCTTTCTTGTACATTGCATAGATTTATCCATATACTCTCATTTAATAATGCAAAAAAAATGATTTAAGAAATCGTAGCTCCATTCAAAATTATGTATCTTATCCTTAACGAAATTCTCCTTACATCCAAAAATCTTGGCAGAAAATGGAAGCATTGACATTGGAAAAGACCAAGTTGCCCCTTAGGGGTGGTTGAGTAGGTGGAATGGAAAAGCATAAGGCCAAAAGTCCTATGTTCAATTTTCCTTAATTAACTACGCTCTCTTGATCGAGCCTGTCATACAGGGCTTGTCTAGTGCGGAATACCCGGTTGACGTGATTGCAGATTATTGCGCCAATTCGAAGATTTACTTAGTACGCATTTAAATAGTAGTGACTACAGTTTTCTATGTTTTAAAAAAAACAATTCATAATTTCTGTCCTAGAAATGTAATTAACTTATTTTGACATTGACACGATTTAAGAAAAAAAGAAGGGAATTTATATGGGAAAAACTCGGATATCGTGAAACAACCACAGTGGACTTACAATTTTGATTTTGCTACGAGTATTATATTCATTGAAATAACATTTATATACATATCTCACCAATATTTATGCTTGACTAAGATTATAGATTATAACCGAATTCGTTGTCCATCAAATCAAAGAAATGATTCCAAAAGTGTAGGTGTTTCACAAATTAAGTGCCATATAAACTACGATTGCCCCTTCATGGAGGTATCAAATAATCTTTGCAGCTCTAAAAATGGTGACATCCAACATTTTCTTTGTCTTGGCTTCTCTTCTTCTGTTGGCCCCTACCCTTGTGCATTCTAATGATGCTTTCTGCGGCCCTATCGAGGCCAGCGACAAGGATCGTATGCAGTTCGCTCTGAACTTGGAGTTCTTCGAAGCAGAATACTTCTTGCATGGTGCAACAGGTTACGGGCTTGACTATTTTGAGCCAGAGTTCGCACAAGGTGGTCCTCCTCCAATTGGAGCTCAGAAGGCTAATCTCGACCCTGTAACTCACCGCATCATCGAGGAATTTGGTTACCAAGAAGTTGGTCATCTAAGGTTATCAATGTTAATGATTAAAGATGTCTGTGTGCATGCTTCTTCTGTTCATTCTGTATTCAGTTGTATCTGATGCAGTACGTATTACTGAGCGTTTTCAGGGCTATTTTAAAAACATTTGGTGGATTTCCAAGACCTTTATATGACCTCAGCCGGGAAAATTTTGCCAAAGTATTCGACCAAGCAATTGGCTACAAGCTGAATCCTCCATTTGATCCTTACTACGACTCAATCCACTATCTCTTGTCGTGCTACGTGATTCCCTATGTGGGACTGGTAGGATATGTGGGCACCATTCCAAACCTAGCCAACTATACTTCCAAAGCAGTAAGACCCTCCTAAAAGAAAAGCTTAAAGTTTCATCCTTGTAATTCTTATATGATTAAATCTTCCGAATGTTATTTGGATGCAGCTTGTTGCTGGCCTCTTAGGAGTAGAGTCCGGACAAGATGTGGTGATAAGAGCGTTACTGTACGAGAGAGCTTACAACAAGGTGTACCCTTATAACATCACAGTGGCAGAGTTCACAACCGGAATTTCTAGGCTTAGAAATTCCCTTGCCAAATGTGGAATCAAAGACGAAGGTCTGATTGTACCTCTGTACCTCGGAGCAGAGAACAGGACTGAAAGCAACGTCTTATCAGCAGATACAAATTCACTATCTTACAGTCGTACCCCACCTGAAATTTTAAGGATAATCTATGGAACTGGCAGTGAGTACAAACCTGGTGGGTTTCTTCCTAATGGTGGAAACGGAGTCATAGCCAGGAGTTATCTTCAAAAAGCGTAATCTATTACTTGCAGTACCGCTCACATCAATTCTGTTCCAGGACAAGGTTTATACTTTGTACTAGATAGGCATGTGCTTGGACTAGTTCCCCAGTTCATTAGCCTTCCTTTCTGAGGTGGTATAAAACTGAAAATAAAGACACGTTTTTTGTGATTAAAATAAAAGTGTCAGTTCTCCGCTTACCGAAATAAATAAAATTATCCAATTATAAATCAAACATTTAATTTTAAATTATTGCAAAAATAATTTATATTAACTCTATTTTTAACAGCGATAATGCGAATCCCCACATAAGCTAACCCGGTTATACATCAACACGCAAGTGATAATAAAGTAATTATAATTAAAATATTTAAAAATTAATTAGAAATTTTGCTACATATGTGCTTATCAACACTATTAATAAAAGGCAAAGATAGATCATTTTTCCAATAAATTAAAGATATAAATATTTTTAATAATTTTAAATAGTATTATAAAATTAGATGAAATTTTAAGTTTAAATTGATGTAATTTTTCCTTTAAAGTTTATGTTCATAACCAAATCTTGTGACTTAGCAATGGACTAGCAGATAGATAGATACTGTGCAGATGTGGACTAATATAATGCTCACTTAATTGAATTCTACCATTATTTATTCTAACATGTTATATTATTATATAATTTTAATGTACAAATAAATATAGGGTAATTTAAAAATTTGTAATCACCTTAATTTCATAGTAAATGTGATAATTTTTAAATTTGTTGAATTTTTGTCAAAAAAACAAAATTCGAGATAGAACCGAAATTTCATGTGAATTTTTTATTTTTAATAATTAATCCTAAAATTAAAGTGATAAAATGAAAATTAAACACAAAGGAAGGTTATAAAAGCGATATGTGCTTGGACTAGTCGAAGAGTTCATATATATGCATTCCTGGTGAAGAAGTTAAAACCTGAACTTAAAATTTAAGGTCGTATTGTAATTAGTAAGGTGGCGTATTTGCCTCTCATGAGTACTAATGGATTTCTCACTCTACCTAGGAGTTTGCAAAACAACATAGTGATTCTATCCTGTCATGCTCTTCCATAACTAGAAGCTCCTGCCAAATGGAGCGGAGAGTGGCTGCTTATGAAATTGAAGAATGAAAATGAAATGTAGAGGGAAGGCCGGCCATGCAAACATGAAAGGTATGTTTAATATCAAAAGGGAAGGCAAGAGGGATATGGCATGCAATTTTGTCGCGAAATGGAAGTAATAAACAAAATAATAGGTGAAATAAAAGTACAAAATTTCAGTGGTTTGTGACCTGCGTTCATGATAATGAAATATACTTTGTATTACCATAAAAAAGATGATATAAAGAGAAATATGATAATAACTATAACTTACAAAGCTCTTAATGAGTTATTTATACATTACATTTATATGTAAAAGTCAAGGAAACTTCATTTCTATAAAATCTTAAGATCGATAAACTTTTATTTCTACAGATTTCTGATTTCAATTAATTTCTTTTTCTACGGATGTTTAAGGTCAGTAAAATTCTATTTCTATCAAAAGTAAAGATATATTTCACAATGATCCACGTCAACTTGAATTCTTCAACGTGTAACTAAGAATCACTCCATGTCATACAAGCTCTTAAAGACTTCAAACTATGTGAATATTTACTAAATCCAAACTATGCTTAAACTTTCTGCAAATAATGGTTTTGTTAACATATCTAGTAAGTTCTTAGCTATGGCTATCTTTTATTTTGAAAGCATCTTATTCTCATTAACATCTTGACTAAAGTTCAACATGATATTACCATGACAGGTGGGATTTTTAGCCAGGTTTGGTGCACTATGAATGTCATAGTAAATAACAAATTAAGTTCTGTACATCCATATCCAAATTATCAACAAGACCATACAATAATAATGTAACATCCTGTTACCCATGTTAGGGCTAAAATTGCGAATTTTGAGAAATTTATGAGGAATTAGGAAAATGCACATAATGCATAATTAATTGTGTCATATACATTTATTTTGCACATTCATATGATTGTACATGCATTCATTGACATTTCCGAGTAAATTAGTTTATAAATGGAAATTGTGGATTTAATTGGAGTGTATTAAGTGTAATTTGGCTATTTTTGTACATTTCGAGTATTTTGCAATTTTTGGTGAATTATTTTGAGATGAAAATTTATGTGGTGATAATAGTTATTATTTTAGAATTTTTAGTGAATTATGGATTAATTATATTGAAAATTAAATTTGGTTTGTATTAGAGTTTATTCCGCATTTTTGGAGACATTTTGGATATTTTAAATTTTTTTGATGAATTATTTTTTAGTTGAAAATTTTATTTGAAGAGTGTTATTATTATTTTGAAATTTTTGGTACATTTTACAGAATTTTTTAAAATTTGGGGTATTTTTGAACTAGGTTGTGGACCTATAAAATAGTAACAGTTGGAAGTCTTGCATGTAGCCACGTGGCTTACATGCAAGGGACACCTGTTATATGTTGCCACGGGTGTTTTAGAGAAGGGACAGAAGCTTTTGGTTGAACATCAAATGCTTCCCAAATTGTTTCCTCTGGGTTTCCTTTGCTTTCAAAATCTTGTTTTGATCTCTCATCGAATTCAAACTTACCAACCAAACTGTTACTTGATTATGTGGAGTCTTTATAATTTTTTTTCAACCATCGAAGCTCTGCTCATTACTATCAATACTGGAGATTTTTTTTGAATCATCAGCTGTGCATTTGGTTTACTTTTACTGCTGCAAATACCTGGGCCAAGTAAGTAGCTCTGATAAGTCTATTTTTCGGTGTAAATTTATACATGCATGCATGAGTTTAAGAAGTGTGATTTCGGTGTTGAATAATGTGTATGATGAATTTGTGAATTTAGGGAATGAGCAGAAAGTGTATCAAGATTGTGATATTTTGAGTTAAATGGAGAT